>ML275185.1:9077-132628 GCA_005239495.1 Nicotiana undulata | reverse complement strand
TATATATATATATATATATATATATATATATATATATATATATATATGTGTGTGTGTGTGTATGTGTGTCTGTGTGTGTATTTATATACTTTAATTTTTGTTTTCTATAAATAAAATTTGTACTCTAAGAATGCAAGTATTATTATATTTTTAAATATTAATATTAGGTCCTAAAGAAGTATTTACACTAAAATAGTATAGAATTTGTGTGTGGTCAAAAATTATTTGTTCACACTGGGCTTAAGATTTATTCACAAAATAGTTGCCTAGATGTCAAGGACAATACTAAATTATTTTTAAGTGCTATAGGTTATGAGACTGATAAGCGCATTAGTCAATATTTGAGGACGAATGTTCCAAAGGCGGAATGATGTTACACCCCATAGTTTCATACGTGAGAGTACGTCGTAAGTCAATTGATGTAAGCTCAGAAATGAGATCATCTTTTAATATACATAAAGTAAGTTAAACATGTTACCTTAGAGGTTACAAATATTTAAGATCATAAACTGCAAGTACCAAGAGGGTTGGAAGGCTTAGAAGCTAAACCAATTGAAGAAAATATGTTTCATCGAAAGTGGGCAAGTTGGGAATGTTATCACATATACTTTTGGGGTGAGACTAGGGTTCTCAAAATAATAAGAAGGTTATGTTATGAGTTATTTTTTGTCTTATTATATTCATGTGTTATGTTTTGAAGTCAAGCGAGTTGTGGAACAAAAGTTGGCAAAGATCGTCACAAGTAACATTTATAAATATGCTGAAAATTAGGTCAAATGTAGCTGAGAATATCTCCCAATTAACTTGGAGTTACGGGATGATACACATATCAAATTGATGATATACGAGTCTAGTTTCTAAATCATTAAACCGTTTGTCCCTACGACATCGGAGTATAGAGATATGTGCAGTTTTGCGAGACTGCGCAGACTGCATAGGTGACAAGTAAGTATGTCACTGCATCTTTTTGAGCAATACATTTCGTGTGTTATATGAGGTTTTTTGGGGACATATTATATTCCAAATAAAAGGTCTTAGAATGTAGTTTCTAACTATATCAACAGTTTGTTCATACGACATCTTGATAAAAAGATATAAGCGCCAGATGAATGTCCTATGCTAGGGTGCAAATTGTCACGACCCAAAATCCTAACTCAGGTCGTGATGGCGCTCAACAGCGGGTTCAGGCAAGCCAACACTCAATTACTAAGGTTTCATTTATTATTTGATTAAATATCTCAATCTTTACCAAGTTTTAAAGCAAAAAAAAAAAAAAAAAACATTCATCGAAAGAGTAATTAACCAGTTTTTAATCAAAAACAGTCATGAGGGCGTGAGCCAAAATATATATACAAACCCGTAATCCATGATAACTACTACGTGTGTGCCAGGAACTAGTGTCACAAGTCCTACGGGCATACTAACAGAATATACAAAAGCTATGATATATAGTCCCAATGTCTGAAGGAAGTAGATGGGAAATAAACAAAAGAAACTCCATGGTGCTACCGAGGACCGTCAGGGGAAGAAGCTCACCGTGAAGTCAGGCCTAGAATATATAACCATATATGTACCCAATGAGTATCCCGTCTAATCTCGAATGAGTAGTGATGAGAGGTAGACGTGATACTTACTAGGACCAGCAATTAAATAACATAATCTAATAAAGGATAGGCAGGCATAACGATCGTAGTAATCACAAGGGCATGGAATATCAAATATAAACTCGCAATAATCTTTTCATATTAACTATTACTAATATATAAAGGGCCAGATCTCTCCCTTTTCAATGAAACAGTTCACATAATAACAACAAATTCCCAATCAAATATAATAAGCACATAATCTGCCGAAACGTACGGCCGAAGCGTAGCATAAATAAATGTGCACTGCCGAGGGTCAAATGTCTCAAACCATAGATGCATCTATTACCCCGCTCGCGAATCGATCATGCGACGCGGTTTACATAATGATAAGGCTACCCCGCTCACGAATCATACATGTTACACGGGTGCTCATATACATACAAAGAATTATCAGAAAAATCAGGCATTTAGCAGGAATTATACTTAAAATCAAGAACTTAAGTAATGAATCTAATCCATGACTTCCTAACATCTTCATGCCAATTCAAGGATAATAATTAACTCAAAGTACATTTAGGGATACATGTAAGGCACATAAGGCATGCTCGTGAGTCCTGAAACTACCCGACATAACAATAATAGCCGCTACGTACGCACTCTCATCACTTGGTACGTGCGTAGCCCCCACACAACATTAACACATAGCATTTAGATCACCTATGGGGACAATTCCCTCTTACAAGGTTAGAAAGGAGACTCACCTCGTGTCGAATCTACTCCCCGGACCAAGAACGCACCCGAAACTCCAAACTTGCCTCTCGAGGACTCGAAACTAATCAATCGATACGTAAATATATCAAATTATACTCAAAACATAAAATTCTCCTACTAATTTAGTCAATTCACTATTCTTGAAGAAATTCCAAAATTCAACCCCAGGCCCGTACGCTCGGATTCCAAAAATTCTTGAAGGAAACACTCCCCCATATCCTAAGGATCGTTAATATACGATTTTTACTTGATTTCATGGCCAATTCACAGGAAATCCTCCAAATTCCCGAAATTCCTAGGTTACTACCCAAATTCTTAATTTTTCACTAATTTTGTCACGACCCAAATTTCCAACCTCTAGGAGTCGTGATGGCGCCTAACACCACACTTGCTGGGCAAGCCAATGTTAGATTCCATCTAACAATATTCTACAATTATGATACTGAAACATGAATAATATTGAAAATAAATCGATTTAAACCACTTGCCATAATTTCCATCACTTCCCAACACATACCGAGTTATCATAACTCCCTCACTCTCATTAGCCAAACTTCCAATAATCTCAAAACCAGATAAATATTAACCATAATGTGAAAAGAGTTGCGAAATTAAAAGAAAATAAACTGTCAAGACCCAAATTCCATAAGTCGTGATGGCGCCGGACACCACTGTCAGGCAAGCCAAACCTTAATTAGTTGAAGAAATTCCTGTTTTAACATTTTCGAAATCGTTACCTTTCATTGCATTTCATAATCAAATAAATAAATCTTCGTAAATTAAGTACGACAGCAGTTCAATTCAGTTTTAATCGACTAAATCCCAACACATCCCCAGAACCTGGTGACACAAGTACATGAGCAACTTCTAAGGATTTATACAATCATACAAAGCTTGTCCGAGGTACAAATTGAACAAGGACTGAAAATAAAGTACAAATACATAGGAGGAAGACTCTGTCAGCTGCGGAACGCCTCCGGATGATGCAGCCCGTCCAAGTCTCCAAGTCAGTCACTGGGCTATGAAGGTACATGTGCAACAAAATGCACAGCAAGTGTAGTATGAGTACGAAAACAACGTGTACTCAGTAAGTATTCCGCATAACCTCAGAGAGGTAGTGACGAGGGGTCAAATTTGACACTTGCTATATGTTAGTGTAGTATAGTCTAAGTGAGAAGCTAAGCATGAGTATCATAATCAATTAATCAAATAATCGGAGATTAGAAACGTCAATAAATATCAACTTGTTCCACATTTTTTTCACACACATCCTCCTTCTTTTAAACTGGCAACTCAATATACTTAGGCCAATATACATGTATAAATCACAGGAAAATACGCAGCATTTATCATGCGCAACATATATGCCGAGGGTCGAACGGCGCGAACCAACAATAATAAATTGTGCACTGCTGAAGGGTCGAACGGCCCGAACCATAGATGCATCTATTTTTTTCCGCTCGCGAATCGATCATGCGACGCGGTCAACATATAAATACGACTATCCTGCTCGCGAATCATACATGTGACTCAGGTGCTCATAGGTACACGTATTCACATAAAGGAATCCACATTTTTGTTCAAGAAGACATTTTCCCATAGAAGTAATAAAATTCTCCTTAATTAAACATGACGATAATATTTAGAATATATTTCTGAAAATTCGTTTGTCAAATCTTAACAGTATTCAATAAGTAACCTTGCCAAGAACACCCTGGTCCACGGGGAAAATCAATCATATTTCCAAATAATTAAGAATATACGCTCTAACCCTTTTAGGAAAATAGATTACCAATTTATTAGTATTATCAGTTTAATATCATTACAGGATCGCATATACAACACGTAAGGCATGCTAGTGGGTCCTAGACTACCCGGACATGGCATAATAGTAGCTACGCACGGACTCCCGTCACCTCGTGCGTACGTAGCCCCCACAAATAAATTTCATATTTTTATTGAGTTCACCTAGGGGGACAATTCCCCCTCACAAAGTTAAAAAGGAGACTTACCTCGCTCCGAAATTCCATAAACGGCCTCCAAGCCTTCCCGACGACTCCAATCGATGCACAACGCTCCAAAACTACCCAAATGATGATAAACCAATGAAAATATACTCATGTGTTTGCTAAAAATTCAGATTATATAATTTCCCAACTCCGCTTAGTGAAATGACCAAAATGCCCTCGGGCCCACGTGCCCGGATGCCGAAATTTCTCAAAGATAAACTCTACCCATAGATTTACTAGCTCAAATATACAATTTACTCCTAATTTCATGCTCAAATTCATGGTTAAATCCAATTTATCAAGTTTCTAGGTTTTCTTCAAAAACCCCAATTTCCCCACAATTTTCATGTCTAATTCGATGAATAAACCTTGAACTTAACTTGAAAATGAGAAGGAATCACTTACCTCTTTATGCTTGATGAAAATAACCCTTTGAAATCCTCCAAAAATCGCCCAACCAAGTGAAAAATGAGAAGATATGGCCCAAATCCGGTCTTTTAAAACACTTCACTGCCCAGTCCCATTTACCCTTCGCGAACGCGGTACCTCGCCGCGAACGCATAGAACAAAAACTCCATCTCCGCCACTTACTCTTCGCGAACGCGGCACACCACCGTGAACGCATAGAACAAAAATTCCAGGTTCCCTATTTACTCTTCTCGAATAGCCTCTAGTATAATGGTCATAACCTTTTGCACAAAACTCCAAATGTCAAATGGTTTACTTTCTAGAAACTAGACACAAAAGGCTACAACTTTCATTTTTACATCATCTCAAAATTTCTTATATATTGTGTAATATGAGCCTCTGAAGTCAGACTTGCGCAGCAGAAATCTTTCTTCTTCGCGAACGCGAGGCACTGCTCGCGAACGCGAAGAGCAAAGTCCGGGATGCCAAATTCTTCTTCGCGGACGCGAAGGGATCCCCGCGAACGCGAAGAACAACACCAGACACCAGCAACAACCAACTCAAAACAGCCCAAAATTATCCGATACCACCCCGAAACACACCCGAGGCCCCCGGGACCCCGTCCAATCACACGACTCAGTCCCATAACGTCACACGGACTTTCTCGAGGCTTCAAATCATATCAAACAATGCCATAATATTGAATCGCACTAAAATTCAACTTTATGAACTTTGAAATTTCAAACTTCCACATTTGATGCCGAAACCTATCAAATCACGTCCGATTGACCCCAAATTTTGCACACAAGTCATATTCAACATTGCGGACCTGCTCCAACTTCCAAAATCGCATTACGACCCTGATATCAAAATTTCCACTTCCGGTCGGATTCTTCAAAACCTTCAAATTTCTAACTTTAGCCAAAAGACTTCAAAATAACCTACGGACATCCGAATTCACTCCTGGTCGCGCTCCCAACTCCAGAATCACCATATGAAGCTATTCCCAGACTCGGAATCCCAAACGGACATCAATATCTCTGAAATGCCTTCCAACCCAAACTTAGGAAATTTCTTCTAAAATGCTGACTTCCACAATATATGCCGAAATGCTCTCGGGTTATCCAAAACCTGATCCGGACATACGCCCAAGTCCGGAATCATCATGCAAAACTGATGGAACCTTCCGATCCTGATTCCGATGTCGTTTACTCTAAATTCCAGTCTTAGTCAATTTCTTCAACTTAAGGCTTCTGAAATGAGAATTTTCTTTCCAATTTGACTCTGAACTTCCTGAATCTCAACTCCGACCATACGCACAAGTCATAATACCTGAATTGAATCTGTTCATGACTTCCAACCGCTGAACGACTCGCTAGAGCTCAAAATGACCGGTCGGGTCGTTACATAAACTCTATAACTACCACCAGGGTCTAGTGTCACTAATCCACAAACGACTAGGAATACTACACAGAATTTCTGAAAGAAAGTAGTGAATTGTTTGAACAAATGTAAAACAGTGTATATATCATACATGAGAAGATTCTCGGATATCTGCGAACGCCGGCAGATGTACCTCGTATCTCCAAACGTGATCAGGTGGTCAACAAAATCTACTGCTGCTGGAACGCGTCGGGATCTGTGCAAAAAGAGCACAGGGTGTAGCATCAGTACAACCAACCCCATGTACTGATAAGTGCCGAGCCTAACCCCGGCGAAGTAATGACGAGGCTAGGTCGGGCTTCAACAACATATAAAGTCTGTGACAACAACTAATAATAAATCTGGGATATAACTGAATAGGAAATAACGAAAACTGTAATGAAATATAAAGCTCAGCTATAACCAATTCCCCATAACTGTTCAACACTTCTGTTCTTTCACTTTAAGTAAAACAATATTCCAAAAATAAAATCGCTGTATCAGCCTTTTCAAACTTTCACTTTCTCTTTTCATTAAACAGAAGTAACAACATTAGTATCATTGTAAATAAAATAATTCTCCCTTATTCCTCCTTAAACATTAACAACAATATCAATATCAGTATAAGTATAAACATTCTCCCTTATTCCTCCTTAAACATTAACAACAATATCAATATAAATATAAATATTCTCCCTTATTCCTCCTTGTTGCGGCGTGCAACCCGTTCCCACCTGTCCTCCCTTATTACTCCTCCCTAACATACCTCCCTTATTTCTCCTGTTGCGGCGTGCAACCCGATCCCACATGTCCTCCCTTATCGCTCCTTGTTGCGGCGTGCAACCCGCTCCCACCAGACGTATCATATCACATGAATTTCATAATTTCACAAGTCAGGCCAAGCCTATCACAACACTTTCGTTTTCAATAAATATAACTGATAAACTGCGTTTATCTCACAACTTTACAAGTATCTAGAAGTCAGGAAACCAACGACAAAATCACAGTATAACGTTTATCCCACAACTAAAATAATTTACCAAGTACCTCAACCAGATGTACATCACAAGGAGCCAATTCAATAACCAATACTCTTTCCCACAAATATAAGGATGACCAATAACAACTCAGCAAGTCACATAAAAAATTAAACAGGATAAGCATAGAGCAATTAAGTCAATAAGCAATCAAGTGGAGCAACGGAAAAAAAATCATGCTTTACAAGACTTGGGTGATGCATAGGTACTCGTCACCACAACTATACATCACACCCATGCAATCCACATAGCAAACAAGGGGGAGTCTTATTCCCTCAAGCTAAGGTTAGGCCAAACACTTACCTCGAATGCCAGAAACTCAATTCAACCTTCAATCACAGCCTTACCCTTGGTTCCAACACCAATACGCTCGTATCTAATCACAAGTTACTTAACTATATCAATATATGCTAATTGAATGAAGTCCAATACATGGAAAAGCGTTTTCTAGAGTTTTCCCCAAAATTCAAAAATTGATGCAGGGCCCGCTTGGTCCAAATCCGAAGTTCAAACCAAAATAGGGTTACCCATTTACCCCTGAGCTCGGGTGTATGATTGGTTTTGGAATCCGACCCCAATTGAGGTCTAAATTCCCAAATTTCTATGTTTTCATGTTTTTACCAAAATTCCCAATTTTTCCCATGAAAAATCTTTGATTCTAAGATGAAATCTTGTAGTAGGATGTTAAGGAATGAAGAAGAGTAGTTAGAAATCACTTACAATTGATTTGGAGAAGAAAGGGGTCTTTTGAAAATCGCCTCTAGCGTTTTAGGGTTTTTGAAAAGTGAAAAAATAGCTGAAAAATACGTTATTTATAGGTATCCCCTCCCAGGCCTCCACTGCGGTCCGCGGTAAATCGATCGCGGCCGCGAGGGCCTAGTTGCAGCTTCTCTGAAGTTCGGTCATCGTGGTCCGCGGTGCTGCTGCACCTCTCTGAAGTTGTCCACCGCGGTCCGCGCTCAGGCGACCACGGCCGCGAAGGGAGCATCGCGGACCGTGCTAGGGCGGCCACGCTCCCAGGTTTAGAGACCTGTTACTGCACCTGTACACTCAGTGATTTTCAACTCTAATGCGCTCTGGGGCCTGTCCAAAACTATCCCGAGCCCTCGAGACCTCAAACAAAAGTTTATACAACCTCGTAAACACATTACGAACTTATTCAGGTATTCATAACACCGTGTGATCATCATAAACATTGAATTGACATTTCAAATCACATAAACTTTCTCAGCTTCACATCTTTCCCACTTTCAGTTCGAATCTCATCAATTTCAAATCTGTTTCTCACCAAACTTTCACAGATATTCAATTTAAACATATTGGATTCATCCTGGCTTCGTAACCATAATACGAGCCTCAATTACACAGGTTTCCATCATATATCATTTTCACAGCCTTTATATTTTTCAGAAAATAACTTTCTTTATAATTTCATTATTTCATAAATCTCTTTCACATAAAGGCTTCCCGGCTACGCGCCTGGGCTGTGCTGCACAACAAGGTGAGATAAGAAAGAGGCTTACACGGCCTCAAAACACAGATTTAAATAAAATTATACGGGATGAGTTTTTGGGTCATCACAATCTCCACTTTTAAAACAAACGTTCGTCCTCGAACGGACATAGAGACATACCTGGATCGGGGAAAAGATTGGGATATTGATCCTGCATATCGGACTCGGATTCCCAAGTCGCTGCCTCAACAGGATGACCCCTCCATTGAACACGAACTGAAGGAAAATTCTTCGATCTCAATTTCCGAACCTGCCTGTCCAAAATAGCTATCGGCTCTTCCTCATAAGACAAGTCTTTGTCCAATTGGACAGAGCTGAAATCTAACACGTGGGATGGGTCACCATGATATTTCCGGAGCATTAACACATGAAATACCGGATGAACTAAGGATAACCCTGGAGGTAATGCAAGCATGTAAGCTACCTCCCCCACTTTCTCAAGAATCTCAAACGGCCCAATGTACCTAGGGCTCAACTTACCCCTCCTTCCGAATCTCATAACACCCTTCATGGGTGACACACGAAGTAATACTCTGTCTCCAATCATAAATGCTACATCACGGACGTTACAGTTGGCATAACTTTTTTGCCTAGACTGAGTTGCACGAAGTCTTTCCTGAATAATCTTGGCCTTGTCTAAGGCCTCCTGAACTAAATCTGTACCCAACAATCTAGCCTCTCCTGGCTCAAACCATCCAACTGGCGATCTGCATCGTCTACCATATAACGCTTCATAAGGAGCCATCTTAATGCTCGACTGATAACTATTATTATAAGCAAATTCCGTTAATGGCAAGAATCGATCCCATGCACCTCTAAAATCAATAACGCAAGCGCGGAGCATGTCTTCCAATATCTGAATAGTACGCTTAGACTGTCCGTCAGTCTGAGGATGAAATGTTGTGTTAAGAACAATCTGGGTTCCCAACTCATTATGCAATGTTCTCCAGAAATGCGAGGTAATTTGAGGACCTCGATCTGATATGCTGGATACTGGCACACCGTGCAACCAGACTATTTCCCGAATATACAACTCAGCTAACCGCTCTGAAGTATAAGTACTAGCCACCAGGATGAAGTGTGCTGACTTAGTCAGTCTATCAACAATAACCCAAACCGAATCAAACTTCCTCTGAGTCCGTGGGAGTCCAACAACGAAATCCATAGTAATACGCTCCCACTTCCACTCACGAATCTTTATCTGTTGAAGTAGACCACCAGGTCTTTGATGTTCATATTTTACTTGCTGGCAATTTAAACAATGAGATACATAAGCCACAATGTCCTTTTTCATTCTTCTCCACCTCTAATGTTGTTTCAAGTCTTGGTACATTTTCGCTGCACCTGGGTGAATAGAATACTTGGAACTGTGAGCCTCCTCAAGGATCAACTCACGAAGACCATCAACATTAGGCACACAAAGCCTACCTTGCATCCTCAAAATGCCGTCATCCCCAACTTTAACCTTCTTGGCACCACCGTGCCGAACCTTGTCTTTAAGAGCTGCCAAATGTCGGTCATCATCCTGCCGCTCTCGGATACGATCAATTAGCGAAGACCGAGTGACAGTACAAGCTAGAACACTGTTGGGAGAAATATCTAACCTCACGAAATGATTTGCCAAAGTCTGAATATCTGAAGCCAATGGTCTCTCGCCGACCGGAATATACGCAATACTGCCCATACTCACTGCCCTCCTACTCAATGCATCGGCCACAACATTGGCCTTCCCCGGGTGATACAATATAGTAACATCATAATATTTTAACAACTCTAACCACCTCCGCTGTCTCAAATTTAGATCTTTTTGCTTGAATAAGTACTGAAGGCTACGATGGTCAGTAAAAATCTCACACGGTACACCATAAAGATAATGCCTCCAAATTTTCAAAGCATGCACAATAGCTGCCAACTCTAAGCCGTGAACAGGGTGAATTTTCTCATGGACTTTCAACTGACGAGATGCATACACAATCACCCTGCCGTCCTGCATCAGCACTGCTCCAATACCGACTCTAGACGCATCATAATATACCGTGAAAGAACCCGAATCTGATGGTAACACCAATACATGTGTTGAAGTCAAGGCTGTCTTGAGCTTTTGAAAGCTCGCCTCGCATTCGTCTGACCATTTAAATGGAGCATTCTTCTGATTCAATTTAGTCATTGGGGATGCTATGGATGAAAACCCCTCCACAAAACGACAGTAGTAACCGGCCAAACCCAAGAAACTCCTAATCTCTGTGGATGAGGTGGGTCTAGGCCAGTTCTTGACTGCCTCTACTTTCTTAGGATCAACCTGAATACCTTCCGCCGATACGATGTGACCCAAAAAGGCTACTGAATCTAACCAAAACTCACATTTAGAAAACTTAGCATATAACTGGTTGTCCCTCAAAGTCTGGAGTGCTATACGGAAATGCTGCTCATGCTCTTCTCGACTGTGGGAATGTATAAGAATATCATCAATAAACACGATTACAAAGGAATCCAGATGCGGCTTGAAAACCCGATTCATTAAGTCCATAAAGGCTGCTGGAGCATTAGTCAGCCCAAAAGACATAACCAAAAATTCATAGTGCCCATACCTCGTACAAAAAGATGTCTTAGGGATATCAGAAGCCCTAATCTTCAGCTGATGGTAGCCTGACCTCAAGTCGATTTTCGATAACACTCTAGCACCATGGAGTTGGTCGAATAGGTCGTCAATCCTAGGCAAAGGATATTTATTCTTGATAGTAACTTTATTTAGCTGCCTGTAGTCTATGCACATTCTCATTGACCCATCCTTTTTCTTTACCAATAAAACTGGTGCACCCCAAGGCGAGACACTGGGTCTTATGAAACCCTTATCTAGCAAGTCTTGCAACTTTTCTTTTAACCCTTTCAATTCGGGTGGGGGCCATCCGATATGGAGGAATGGAAATGGGCTGAGTGCCCGGAGCCACATCAATATTGAAATCAATATCTCTGTCGGGCTGCATACCCAGTAGATCTGAAGGATATACCTCAGGAAATTCACGCGTGACAGACACTGACTCTATATAAGGAACCTCAGCATTAGAATCACGAATGTGAGCCAAATAAGTTAAATACCCTTTATCTATCATGCGACGAGCCTTAGCATATGAAATCACTCGGTTGGGAGAACGACTAGGAATTCCTTTCCATTCTAATCTAGGAAATCCCGATAATGCTAAAGTAACGGTTTTGGCATGGCAGTCTAAAATGGCATAATAGGGTGACAACCAATCCATACCTAATATGATATCAAAGTCGACCATGTCTTGAAGTAGAAGATCAACACTAGTTTCAAGACCTTTAATGAATACCACACACGAACGATATTCTCGATCTACCACAATAGCATCCCCCACCGGTGTAGACACATAAACAGGAACACTTAAGGGATCACGGGGCACATTCAAATATGAGGCAAAATAGGATGAGACGTACGAATAAGTAGACCCCGGATAAAACAAAACGGAAGCAGCTCTATCACAAACTAAGATGATACCTGTAATAACAGCGTCTAAAGATTTGGCCTCGGGCCTAGCTGGAAAAGCATAAAGATGGGGATGAGCCCCACCACCCTAAACAACATCTCTGGGAGGACCTCCACCTCTAGCAGGCTGGCCTCCACCTCTAACATTCTGGCCTCTACCTCTAACTGGCTGACCCCTACCCCTCGCTGGCTGGGCAGGTGGTGCTGCAGCTGGCGCCTGAACCATGGCACGAGAACCCTGGTACTGCTGCTGCCTACCCAAAAGTCTCGGACAAACTCTACGAACATGCCCAAATTCACCACACTCGAAACATCCCTCCTAATAAGAGGACTGACCTTGACGAACCGGTTGCCCACCATAATAACTCGACAAAGGAGGTGCTCTAATATGAGCTGAAGGAGCACTGTAGGCTGACTGAACAGAAGGAGGTACATAAGAACCACGGCCCCAGAATTACCATGTGAAACCTGTAGTGCTGAATGGAATGGCCTGGACGAATGACCTCTGCCAAATGAAGTCCCACCTCTGGATGAGGCACCACTGAAAACACCGGAGTGACGAGGTCTCTTGTCTGACCCCTGAACTCCTATCCCAAGAACTTACTCAACGCTCCTAGCTATGTTAGCTATATCCTGAAGAGAAATCTCGGATCAAGTTTCCTTGGCCATCTGCAACTTGATGGGCTGAGCAAGGCCATCAATAAACCGTCTGACCCTCTCTCTCTCTCTGTGGGCAATATAAGAGTGGCATGTCTAGCCAGATCCACAAAACGAGTCTTGTACTGAGTCACGGTCATGTTACCCTGCTGTAGTCGCTCAAACTAACGAGGCTTATCCTCCCGAGTAGTGACAGGTAAGAACTTCTCCAAGAAGAGATGAGAGAACTGATCCCAAGTCAAAGAAGGCGATCCAACTGGCTTAGCCAACAAATAATCTTTCCACCATTGCTTGGCGGAACCAGTCATCTGAAAGGCGGCAAAGTCGACCCTATTGGTCTCCAAAATACCCATGTTGCTCAACACCTCATGACATCTATCTGGATATTCCTGTGGATCCTCCGAAGTAGCACCACTGAAATGGACAGGAAATAGCTTGATGAACCTGTCAAGTCTCCACAAAGCATCTGACGACATGGTTGCCCCATTCGCGGGCGGCACTACTGTAACCGGCTGAATTACCCAACAATATTTGTCACTGCAGTCTGAACTGGGGTATGAGTAGTAGGAGTCAGGACTCCTCCTTCAGCTTGAGATACGGCTGCTGCAGCAGGAAAGGTACCCGTCTGGGCCGCACTCTCCATCAAGCCCACTAAACAGACCAAAGCATCCTGAAGGACTGGGGTAGCAATAAACCCCTCGAAAACCTGAGCTGGCTCGGCTGGAACAGTCTGGGCCGGAACCCCCTAATCAATTTTAATCTGGGGTCCCTCAGTTGTGGCTGCTTCCTGAGCAGTGGGCTGAGTTCTGCCCCTGCCTCGGCCTCTGCCCCTAGTAGTAACTGTTGCTGCTGGAAGTCCAGAATTCTGGTTAGCGGAAGATAAGGCACGTGTTCTCGCCATCTGCGATAGAGTAGAAGAGTTCGAATCAGTATTAGAGATGGAAGAATCGCACGATAGAGTAGAAATAAAAATGGAGTTGTTTCCTAACTCAATAGCTTCTGAGAGATATGTACAGACGTCTCCGTTCCCATCCTTCAGACTCTACTAAGCTTGTTTGTGGATTATGAGACCTAAGTAAACCTAGCGCTCTGATACCAACTAGTCACGACCCAAATTCCCAACCTCTAGGAGTCGTGATGGCGCCTAACACCACACTTATTAGGCAAGCCAATGTTAGGTTCCATCTAACAATATTCTACAATTATGATACTGAAACATGAATAATATTGAAAATAAATCGATTTAAACCACTTGCCATAATTTCCATCACTTCCCAACACATACCGAGTTATCATAACTCCCTCACTCTCATTAGCCAAACTTCCAATAATCTTAAAACCAGATAAATATTAACCATAAAGTGAAAAGAGTTGCAAAATTAAAAGAAAATAAACTCTATAACTACCCCCTAGGTCTGGTGTCACTAATCCACAAATGACTACGAATACTACATAGAATGTCTGAAAGAAAGTAGTGAACTATTTGAACAAATGTAAAATAATGTATGTATCATAAATGAGAAGACTCTCGGATATCTGCGAACGTTGGTAGATGAACCTCGTGTCTCCAAACGTGATCAGGTGGTCAACAAAATCTACTACTGCTGGAACGCGTCGGGATCTATGCAAAAAGAGCACAGAGTGTAGCATCAGTACAACCGACCCCATGTACTGAGTAAGTGCCGAGCCTAACCCCGGCGAAGTAGTGACGAGGCTAGGTCGGGCTTCAACAACAGATAAAGTCTGTGACAACAATTAATAATAAATCTGGGATATAACTGAACAGGAAATAATGAAAACTGTAATGAAATATAAAGCTCAACTATAACCAATTCCCTATAATTGTTCCACACTTCCGTTCTTTCACTTTAAGTAAAACAATATTCCAAAATTTTAAAGAATAATAAAATTGTTGTATCAGCCTTTTCAAACTTTCACTTTCTCTTTTCATTAAACAGAAGTAACTACATCAGTATCATTGTAAATAAAATCATTCTCCCTTATTCCTCCTTAAACATTAAAAACAATATCAATATCAGTATAAGTATAAACATTCTCCTTTATTCCTCCTTAAACAATAACAACAATATCAATATAAATATAAATATTCTCCTTTATTCCTCCTTGTTACGGCGTGCAACCCGCTCCCACCTGCCCTCCCTTATTACTCCTCCCTAACATACCTCCCTTATTTCTCCTGTTGCGGCGTGCAACCCGATCCCACATGTCCTCCCTTATCGCTCCTTGTTGCGGCGTGCAACCCGCTCCCACCAGACATATCATATCACATGAATTTCATAATTTCACAAGTCAGGCCAAGCCTATCACAACACTTTCATTTTCAATAAATATAACTGATAAACTGCATTTATCTCACAACTTTACAAGTACCTCGAAGTCAGGAAACCAATGACAAAATCACGGTATAACGTTTATCCCACGATTAAAATAATTTGCCAAGTACCTCAACCAGATTTACATCACAAGGAGCCAATTCAATAACCAATAATCTTTCCCACAAATATAAGGATGACCAATAACAACTCAGCAAGTCACATAAACAATTAAACAGGATAAGCATAGAGCAATTAAGTCAATAAGCAATCAAGTGGAGCAACGGGGAAAAAAAGATCATGCTTTACAAGACTTGGGTGATGTATAGGTACTCGTCACCAAACCTATACATCACACCCATGCAATCCACATAGCAAACAAGGGGGAGTCCTATTCCCTCAAGCTAAGGTTAGGCCAAACACTTACCTCGAATGCCAGAAACTCAATTCAACCTTCAATCACAGCCTTACCCTTGGTTCCAACACCAATACGCTCGTATCTAATCACAAGTTACTTAACTATATCAATATATGCTAATTGAATGAAGTCCAATACATGGAAAAGCGTTTTCTAGAGTTTTCCCCAAAATTCAAAAATTGATGCCAGGCCCGCTTGGTCCAAATCCGAAGTTCAAACCAAAATAGGGTTACACATTTACCCCTGAGCTCGGGTGTATGATTGGTTTTGGAATCCGACCCCAATTGAGGTCTAAATTCCCAAATTTTTATGTTTTCATGTTTTTCCCAAAATTCTCAATTTTTCCCATGAAAAATCTCTGATTCTAAAATGAAATCTTGTAGTAGGATGTTAAGGAATGAAGAAAAATAGTTAGAAATCACTTACAATTGATTTGGAGAAGAAGAGGGTCTTTTGAAAATCGCCTCTAGTGTTTTAGGGTTTTTGAAAAGTTAAAGAATAGCTGAAAAATATGTTATTTATATGTATCCCCTCCCAGGCCTCCACTGCGGTCCGCGATAAATCGACCGCGGCCGCGAGGGCCTAGTTGCAGCTTCTCTAAAGTTCGGTCACCGCGGTCCGTGGTAAGGCGACCGCGACCGCGGTGCTTCTGTACCTCTCTGAAGTTGTCCACCGCGGTCCGCGCTCAGGCGACCGCGGCCGCGAAGGGAGCACCGCGGACCGCTGCCGTTCTCCCAGGTTCAGAGACCTGTTACTGCACCTGCACACTCAGTGATTTTCAACTCTAATGCGCTCCGGGGCCTATCCAAAACTATCCCAAGCCCTCGGGACCTCAAACAAAAGTTTATACAACCTTGTAAACACATTACGAACTTATTCAGGTATTCATAACACCGTATCATCATCATAAACATTGAATTTACATTTCAAATCACATAAACTTTCTCAGCTTCACATCTTTCCCACTTTCAGTTCGAATCTCATCAATTTGAAATCTGTTTCTCACCAAACTTTCACAGATATTCAATTTAAACATATTGGATTCATCTTGGCTTCGTAACCATAATACGAGCCTCAATTACACAGGTTTCCATCATATTTCATTTTTACAGCCTTCATATTTTTCAGAAAACAACTTTCTTTATAATTTCATTATTTCATAAATCTCTTTCACATAAAGGCTTCCCGGCTACGCGCCCGGGTTGTGTTGCACAACAAGGTGAGATAAGAAGGAGGCCTACACGGCCTCGGAACACAGATTTAAATAAAACTATACGGGATGAGTTTTCGGGTCATCACAAATTTAGTAGTTAGTTTAATTAGTAATTCATGTATTAAACTAGTACTAGGGTAGAATTTACTTACCTCTTCAGTAGATATGTGAATTTGCCCTTTCCCAAGCTCCCTAGGTCGATAATGGTGAAAGGAATATTATGAAAATGAACAAAATCCCTTATTTTAAAAGAACCACACTGTCTACAGTGATTCCGCACCTGCGGCTCAAGGACCGCACCTGCGGTCTCGCACCTTCGAGCAAAAGCTCGCACCTGCGGAATATGGGAAAATGGCTTGGGCTCCCACCTGCGGGCAGGAGTCCACACCTGCGGGAAGTGGCCCGCACCTGCGATGATCAGGAAGCCCACCTGGGGGTCGCACCTGCGAGGCTGGGACCGCAGGAGCAGTCCCGCACTGTGACTGGGACCCCGCACATGCGGTCACACCAGAACAGGTGCACCAGCAGCTATTTCAGTTGGTTTTTGGCCTCGTTTGGTGTCTGAGGGGCACCTGGGCCCACCCGATCCCTCGTCCAAATATACCAACAAGTCCCAAATCATGATATGGACTCGCTCGAGCCTTCAGAACACTATAAACAATGCTAAAACTCAAAATCATATCCCAAAACCCCTAGAATCATAACTTAAGAACTTCAAGTTCTTGAATTCGATAACAATGCGCCGAACCGACCTATACCACTCGGAATGACACACAATTTTGCAGGCAAGTCATAAATGACATAACGGAACTATTCCCAGTCTCGGAATTCCATTCAAACCTCGATAACACAAAAACACGTTCCAACTAAAATTTCAAACTTAAGGAAATTCGTATTTCTATATTGGGCGCCAAAATGCTCCCGGGTCATCGAAAACCCATTCCGAACATACGCCCAAGTCCAAAATCATCATACGAAGCTACTGGAACTTTACGGCAGAAACTCTCTTGGATCTCAACTGGCGATCATGTTTATCAATAATAGAAATTGGCTCCTCCTCGTAGCCCAACCTCTCATCCAACTGAATAGTGCTGAAATCGATCACATGAGAGAAGTCGGCGTGATACCTCCAGAACATGGATATGTGAAAGACCGGATGAACTCCTGATAAACTAGTTAGGTAAGGCTAGCTCATAAGCAACCTCTCTAACTCGCCTCAATACCTCGAAAGGACCTATAAATCGTGGGATCAGCTTGCCCTTCCTCCCGAACCTCATAATACCCTTCATCCACGAGACCTTCAACAATACCTTGTCTCCCTCAATATATAATTCATCACGCACCCTCTGATCCGCGTAACTCTTTTGTCTGGACTGAGTTGTGCGGAGCCTCTCCTGAATCAACTTCACTCTCTCCAAAGCATCCCTCACCAAGTCGGTGCCATATAACTTAGCCTCGCCAGGCTCAAACCACCGGATAGGAGAACGACATCGTTGACTATACAATGCCTCAAATGGAGCAATCTCGATGCTGGACTGATAGCTGTTATTGTAAGCAAACTCGGCCAAAGGCAAGAACTGGTCCCATTGACCTCCGAAGTCAATCACACATGCCCTGAGCATGTCCTCCAATATCAGAACTGTACACTCCAACTGACCATCAGTCTGAGGGTGAAATGCTGTGCTGAGATCTATCTAGGTGCCTAAACCACTGTGCAATGCTCTCCAGAAGTGCGAGGTGAACTGAGGACCTCGATCTGATATAATGGACACCGGCACACCGTGCAACCGGACTATATCCCGAATGTAAATCTGGGCCAACCTCTCAGAAGTATAAGTAGTAGCCACTGGAATGAAATGTGCCGATTTGGCCTATCTATCCACAATGACCCAAACCGCGCCAACCTTCCGCAAAGTCCGAGGCAACCCAACCATGAAGTCCATAGTGATGGGCTCCCACTTCCACTCAGGAATGGGCATCTGCTGAAGTAGGCCTCCTAGCCTCTGGTGCTCACACTTAACCTGCTGGCAATTAAGACACCTAGCCACATACTCCACAATGTCCTTCTTCATCCACCTCCACCAGAAATGCTGCTTAAAATCACGGTACATCTTTGTATCACCAGGGTGAACAAAATACCGAGAACTGTGTGCCTCCTCTAGAATCCTCCCTCTAAGGCCATCGACATTAGAAACACATAAACGGCCTCATAGTCTCAGAACACTATCCTCGCCAATAGTAACCTCCTTAGCCCTACCCCGAACCACTATTTCCCGTAGCCCTACCAAACACGGATCATCATACTGTCGAGCCTTAATCTCCCCCAATAATGAAGACTGAGTAACCACATGTGCAAGAACTCTACGAATCTCTGAAAGGTCTAATCTCACCAGGGGATTAGCCAAAGACTGAATGTCCAAAGCTAGAGGTCTCTCCTCTACTGCAATGAAAGCCAAGCTACCCATACTCTCTACCTTCCTGCTCAAGGCATCCGCTACCACATTTGCCTTGCCCGGATGATAAACAATGGTGATATCATAATCCTTCAACAACTCAAGCCATTTGCGCTGCCTTAAATTAAGATCCCTCTGCTTGAACAAGTGCTGCAAACTGCGGTAGTCTGTATAAACCTCACAATACACTCCATACAAGTAGTGCTTCCAAATCTTAAGAGCATGAACAATCACCACCAATTCCAAATCGTGCACAGGGTAATTCTTCTCATGAACCTTCAGTTGGCGCGAAGCATAAGCAAAAACTCTCCATTCCTGCATCAATACACATCCCAAGCCAACGCGTGAAGCGTCGCAATACACTGTATACATCCCAGAACCGGAAGGCAATACTAGAACCGGTGCTGAAGTCAATGCCGCCTTGAGCTTCTGAAAGCTCGTCTCACACTCGTCACACCATCGGAACGGGGCATTCTTCTGAGTCAATCTAGTCAATGGAGTTGTTGTTGATACCCAATTTTTCCTCATAATTATTTTCAAACTTGCATATGTACCTTCAAAATCACTTTTATAATGACTGGCAGTTTTCTATGAATTTCTCATATTTTTATCAATTTCTTTTCCCATTTATCTGATATTTCTTATTAAATACTTATACATAAATCGTATTATAAATAATTTCAAAATGTTTTCCAACTCAACATCTTGTTTTTAATCCTATTTAATTCTATTAGGATTTGGTTATTTCGAAAATTAGCCAGCATTGGCACTATTTAGCTAATTTTAGCAATTTTGCAATTATAGCACAAGTATACAATGATATCATTTTTAAAATCTATAATTGATCATTTTTTATACTTTTTTACACTAGTTAATCGTCTCAATTTCATTTATTTGGTTTTAATCTCATTTTATACAATTATTAGCTATTTTAATTAATCATTGTTCTATTTAAATCGGGTATCTAACATTTGGCCTATTTTTATTTTAAAACTTAGCCAATTTTAAGCCCCAAACCACCTGATTTTTAACCCCAAATAAACCCAGCCCAGATCCTAAATTATACCCGGCCCAACCCCTCAAATTATCTGAGCCGTTGATCAAGATAGATCAACGACCCAGAATTTATTTTCCTAAAATAACTCTAACCAACCCCCCCCCCCCCCATCCGGCTCTCATTCTTTCACGACCATTCTCTCTCTATCTCTCTCTATATCCTCTGGTTCTATCTAGAAGTCTCTTCGACTTCTCCTTCTCCGATGGAACTCGTTTGTCTTCTCCGGCAGGTTTCTCACCGTAAACCATGGTTCTTCACCATCTTTGGGTCATCTGCTTACCTCTCACCGGTCCAGTGAAACCCGGGGGTCCTCAGGCGAGCTCGGAGTGGTTCTCTTGCCTCCCATGGTCCTATGCCACTTTTTTGGCCTCCCCGGCCGTCTGAGTAGTGATTTACAACCGGTCCTAACCTAAACCGGTGCCATCTCTAAGGTTCTTCCTTTCTCTGGGTTCCACGAAACCCTAATCCTTTGTATTTCAAATTCTTTTAAGATCTACTCTAGATCCACAGTGTTGTGAAGCTTTTCTACGTTTTCTCTGAAAAATCCCATCTTTAAACGATTTCTTTTTATTTTCAAAATTAGGGTTTCTTAACCCCTTTCAAAAAATGGGTTTTTACTTCTGATTTTAGTGATTTATACTATATGTTAGATGATTCTCTTATGATTCATTGCTCTCTGAGTTATTATGCTAAAAGCCCTAATTCTTTTAGTTGTTGATTATGTGTACTTATTTCTTGTAAAGTTGTTCATGTATTCTCTGATTCTTGTTGTTAGGGGGCTTAATCCTACTGTTATGTGATTCCTTGCTTAGGGTTCCTTAGTTTTTGTGCTATGGATTAGCAAGTCGATATTGGTTAATGATTGTTCGCCTGATAATCACTATTGACTCTGTGTATCTCTTTACTTAGCTGTGATATTTTCCTCGAACCTGTGACTTTGTATATTCTGTACTGATTTTTAAAATATTCCCTTACTTATGTGATACTTTCCTTGATTGTACTGGATTCCCTGTAATTGTGATTGCATTTGAGATTCCCTCGACTGATTTTCAGAATTAACACCATACTTTGCTTTATGAGTATACTATTAGTTTAACTTTCCTTAATTATGTACTATGTATTTGGCTTTTATTATATGCTATATGATTTCATTGCCCCTAATTTAATAAAATCAGTCTTTTAATTGATTCCTTTTCCTTATTTAACCATGATTGCACCGTTTGAACTTGACTCCCTAATTAAAGGAGTCTAATATTTTAATTGATACTAATTGGGTATTGTTTCCATAATTACGCACTCTTTACTTTATTTTCCTCACTTGTTTTCAACACTATATATATTATGTCCTCTCTTGCATAAGACACACGAACACACCGATACATTGAGAGCACTAATATTGTTCTGAGTTTCTCTCTTTGATTTCATACACATCCTTTCTTGCTCTTCACATTAGTTACTGACTACTCAGTCGGCTGAAAGCCAAGACTAAGTAATTTGCTGCTCTCTCTTGCATCTGCATATTACTATCCTGCTGCTCCCTCTTGTTCTGCATACTATTGTTTGTTGCTCTTGTTCTCTGCACTTTGCTACTCTATACTCTTGACTGGTATGTTCCTAATTTAAGCTTATAGCATCCCAAGACAATATGTTTCAGTTCTGGTTAAGATTCTTGTTATTTCTTTTGTGCTTTTACTTATGGTTCTATTGCCTACCATGTAACTAGCATGCCCCTATTATTTTCCTTTCCCTTTAGTCTAGTATGTCTCCTGCTCCCCCTTATGTGATTCACTATGACTCTATTTGAGTCTTATGTAACTAGCATGCATGTTTTTCCTATGTGGTTGTGTTTCTCTTATCTCAGCATGACCACTGTTTCTTATATGTTTTCATCCTCTACTTAGCTTCTAATACTACAGACATGTTCCCCCTACACATGATGCCTAAATGTTGTATGATTCTGACTATATACCTAATATGTGACTCTGTTTGATATTTGATGCTTTGTTATAACTATGTGATAATTATTTGAAAACCTGTAACTCTATTCTGCTACTACCATGTGAATTATTTGTCCCCAACTCCCTATCCTTGTTTGTGTCTGTCTCTTAAACTCTGCATGTCTGCTGAGTTGTGGTTGGCCTGCTTCTTTCCTTTTGCAAACTGGTTTTCATAAGCTCTTACATTGTCCTCTGAAGTTATATTTCAAAACTGTTACTTCAAACTACTTTCAAACTCAACTCTTTTTAAACTACAAGCACATCTCTCTACTCTTATTCTTTAAGTTCAGCCCCCTTCGTGTGAGCACTGCCTTGGGAACCTTGAGTACCCATTGAACTCTGACACACAAGGCTGGCACTCCACACTGCACCTACTCATTCCTGGCCAGGGAACTTGGGTGTGAGCACTGCCTGGGATCCCCTGAGATCCTTAGGAACTCTGACACACCTGGGTTACAAGAGGTCTTGGCATATGGCATGTTGGATCTGGTACTTGGGCCTACTGTTAGGCTCCCTATAGTGTAACTTCTTAATTTTTTTATTAATTCGTGTAATTTGGATCTGGTACTTGGGCCTACTGGGGCTGGATAGTGAAAAGGGGTGGGATTATGCATGTTTAGTATAATTCTGGGTAGAAAACATGCTTAGGATTTACTTTACCTCTGTGTGCAATAGAAATCCTGCTTAGGACATATCCACCATGCATTAGAAATCATGTTCTTAGGTATATTTATGTCCGCATCTCATCACATGCATACTCACTTAGAAAATCATGCTAAAATACCCGTAAAAGGCTGTTATAATTGCTTCCCACTTAGAGATCCTGTTCGAAGCTAAATAACTAGATGAAATGGTCGTTAATAGTAATATTACTTTTTCATATTCATGCCTCACATCTAGAAATCCTGTTTAAGTTCACAATAACAAGTACTTATCAGAACTTGCATTAGATATCATGTGACTTTAGGAATTTGTTTTCAGCATATATTCAGACTCCTGTGTTAACTGTACTGCGAAGAACGCCTAGAAATCATGTTCTAGGTTCGATAATCCTGTACCATCTGTGTAATAAGTAACCTCGTTAAAAATAGATTTCAATGATTGAAAACGTTTTCTGCATTTAAAACCAAATCAGGTTGCATACTCGACATCCTGCCTGCATTTTAGATATCATGCCAATTGGACTTGCATCCATACATGAACACATAATCACCTGTTCACTAGCACTAAGTTTAAAAGAGGTGCATTCTGTCTATTGCCTAAAACGGCAATTAGCATATTTCAGACACCTAGGCAAACCTTAGGCACCAATATTTATTAAACAAGAAACTATTTCTGTACACTGCTTTCTAACTATAATGGCCTAAAATGGTTATACACCTCTTCTGCAACTCATTAATCTTGATGTCCTGTTACTGTATTCACACCTAGAAATCCTGCCTTAGGTTCTGAAATCTGAGACTTCTTTGTGTTTGAGGCGTGCTATTTATGTGTCTAATTTTTTGAGGGATATATGAGCCATGTATTTTTGTATGTACATCCCCATATGTGTATGTGCTAACTGTTTCTTTTACTTGTCGTCTAGAGTTTTATCCTTTTAAAACCTTAGGGGTTCAGCCTAGTACTTGCCTTGTAGGAATAGTAGTCCTAAATACCCTCCAGGACTGATAGGATGGGACAAGTAATAGCACGCAATAAGCTTGGTGACCAACACACGTGTTTCAAATACCTTCACGGGGTGGGGAAGGGTAGAATACGGATATGATGACCAGTGCGCTAATACCACGTGTAGCCCCTTTTTGAGGAGTGACATACCGGGTATTGCATTGATGTATTCCGTATTACGTCAAACCTAGGACCCTTTCTCAAAATATTGGTCTTTTCAAACTTTTAAACAAAGATTTCTATCCTTGTTTGAAATCCCCTCTTATGTGAGCCTTGTTTGTTATTTGTTATTGTCTGAATTCACGATACTATTTGGCTGGGACCCACAATTGTGGATCCCGAGGGGTGCCTAATACCTTCCCCTTGGGATAACTTCAAGCCCTTACCCAATCTCTGGTAATGCAAACTAGTTTATGAGTTAACTACCCAAGGTGCCCTAACGCACCACACAAATCGTTAGGTGGCGACTCTTCCTTAAACCTTTTCCTTTTAAGGAGTTGTCCAAAATGTCATAAACCTGATCTCTCCGCACTTGAACCTATGAGGAAAAAGGGGGCGCGACAGCATGGCAACTCTGCTGGGGATCTTCCCTAGGCTTATACCATTACAAATTGTCTCGTGAATTTAGACCCTTTAAATTTTGTTTAAATATCTGCACCCTTTCCTTTTCCCCGTTACATGCCATTAAATTATTTTTACTTCCTTTAAGCATTTATTTCACCTGAACAAAACTGATATGTCTTTTTGTCTTCTTTTGTAACCGCTTTCATTTATAACTGTTGTATTTCCTTTCTTTACTGCTTTCCTTAACGTGCAAATACATGCCTACTTGTTTAAATGCTATTTATTGCATATCATGCTCTGCATTCATATTCCCCTCGTGCCAAACAAAATCCTATAGAAACACTTACAATGAGTGGTTGCGCTACTCCTATACTACTACCCTTAAATTCAGAAAGGCGTATTTGCGGTAAAACTAGTCGATCAGCGGTGCAGTCGACAGTTCCGTGCCTTCCCCATTGAGTTGTCCGCTCAAGGGTACCGGTCTAAAACCCCATAGAAACCTTACTCTATTATACTGTTGCATGCATCATGGTCAAACCTAGCCAGGCTAACGTGTTTTCCGCACAATAGCCTTTAAGACAGCCTTGTCCAAAGTCCATTGGGTTCCCTAAAAACCCAAATGGACACCCTCACGTTCTGTGCATTTATTTGGAGAACTAAATGTTTTTTGCTAATTATTGATGTTAAATAGTCGAGTCTGGTGGGGGTAAGGGCCTAACCCTGTTTGCTTTGCAGATAATGAGGCACGAAATCCCTAAATTCGGCATGGTCGCCAATATCCACCCCAAATTGCTGAACTTGTGGGAGGACCTTCACTCCAGTGATAAAACACTCATCAGAAAACAGTTGGGCAATCTGCCCTCTCTTTTGGATATCCAGCCGAACAAGATGATGATAGAGGCTGCTACCCTATTTTGGGATTGTGATCGGTCCGTGTTCCGCTTTGGGAACAATGAAATGACACCTCTACTAGAAGAAATAGGAGGGTTGGCCGGTTTAGCTTGGGAATCTCCGGGGTTGCTGATGCCCGAGAACCGCGCAGGCAGGGGTTTCCTCAAAATGTTGGGTTTAAAGAAGAATCCAGAACTGGTGTGTCTAAAGTACGCGTACATTCCTTTTGATTACTTGTACGAGAGGTATGGCCACATCAAGTCATACTGCACCTACCGAGATGAATTTGCTATCACTTCTTTGGGGCATATCCATCGCCAGGTGTTCGTCTTCATGGTCTATTTTCTGGGTCTGATGGTGTTCCCAACAAAGAAGGAAATAATACATACCAGATTGGCCCATGGTAACCAAGGCGCTAATGGAAGGGATAGACGGGCAGGATTTCAGCGTTGTGCCCATGATCATCGCGGATATGTATAGAGCTTTAGAAATGTGTCAACGAGGAGCAAAGCATTTCGAAGGCTGCAACTTATTACTCCAACTATGGCTCACTGAACATTTTCAAAAGGGCAAATAACGCCAAGACATCCATCGAAGAATCTAGGATAACCATATCACTTTCCATCATCGAAAGCGAATGAACTATATCCCCGACATGTTCGCTCAGCCAGAAAATGTCGAAGGATGGGTTGAGTTATTTGGCAATCTGGCCGAGGATCAGGTTTTGTGGATGTTCGAGTGGTTCCCAACAGGGGAGTTCATCATTCGATCTCGAGACGCTTCATTTCTAATACTGATTGGTTTGAAGGGAATGTGTCCTTACGTCCCTCTCCGAGTTATGCGGCAAGCAGGTAGGCGGCAGGTTATACCTAGGGTTGAGAAGATGAGCCATCTTCGAGCAGACTTCCATAATGATGATAGCCCTCACAAGTGCTCAGCACCTGTGGTACTGCAGGATTAGGCTTGAAAAGACACCATTGAGCCCGACAGGTATCACGCCGGTTGCACTCCTTTCTATTTGAGCTAGTTAGAATAAGATATGGGGGGTCGATTCGAGCCAGGATTCACTCAGGGTCACCGGGTTATAGATGAGAAGGCTGAAGCGCAAGTTAAGTCAACCATCTACGCAAGAGGCTCCGTGAATGCGAGGATAATCATCACCAGATATACGAGTCCAACAAAAAGCTGATCGAGGAATGGAAGGATATGGCCGTCAGCGCCAACAAGAGGTTAGCATACTTGGAGCAAGGTATAGTTGAACTAAAGGAGAAGTTCATCAAAAGGATTGAAACTTGCCAAAAGGCTGAGGGAGCCGAAGGAGGGTATCTAGCAATGACCTACATGTTGCTGGGGCTTTGCGAGTTGGGAAAGATGATCGAAGGAAGCAGGAATGAAGAATCTGGGGAAGGTCCTTCTGGGACCAAGTAGATAGGGATGTCTTTTATTTGGTCTCCTTTAATGTAATAAGTCCATGGGCCATTAGTGACTTTTATTTTTGCATATTTAGAGTCGTTTTAAGATTTTTCTATTTTTATTATCAATAAAATGAGGCATTTAGCATTTTAAGTTCTCCAGATCAACTTGTCGCTAGGCCTACCTCGGGCATAAAGAGGTTCCATACTTAGGATACACTTTACATTTCCGCCTTATGTGTTTAAATACTGCAATATGTTTCATAATCCTCACTGACTTCGTTACCTTTTTGTTTTTTTGTTTTCATTGTTATTATTTCCCCTCCAAAAGGTTAGTTCGTACATTCTGGCATCATCAGTCTATCGCACAAGATCCAAGGGCCCTCCTCTTACTCCTCCTCCTAGTCCTCCCAGGGGCAAAGACAAAGGGAAAAGTAAGATGGAAGAGTCCAGCGGCACCAGATAGGAAAATAGGGTTGAACGGGTTGAGGCAACTGATCGCCGGGGTATTCAGGTTTTGCACGAGAACATGTCACCACTGGAACAAAAGCTACTGAAATTTCAAGAAGAACTTGATCAAGTTCGGAATCTGGCCAATCTGTCATTTTCCCTCAACGTCCGTGACGTCACCCCTACACATCCACAGAATATCCCAAAACAACCAAATCACCCTGCACTTTATCATCATGCCACTCCCCCAAAGAACCAAACTTTTACAGCACAGTGCAACACTTGCCACAACACTCCACCTCCACCCCCGGAACCTCAGAATCACACAAAAAATCACTTCCAGGCCTACAACAATCCCATCTACGTGGAGACTGTGACTCACTCCACTCCACCTGTCACACATACATCCGAGTCTGATGAGAAGGACCTGCTTATCAAGAATCTGGCTGAGGAACTCAGGAAGCTGGCCAACCGAGTTCAGGGTGTTGAAAGAGTCAAGGGAATTGAAGGTCTGAACTATAAAGACCTCTGTATACATCCTGATGTCGAACTGCCCGAGGGATACAAACCTCCAAAGTTTGAGATGTTTGACGGTACTGGTGATCCGAGGGTTCATCTGAGGACCTATTGCGACAAATTGGTTGGCGTAGGAAAGGAAGAAAGGATCCGCATGAAGCTGTTCATGAGGAGTTTGAATAGAGAAGCACTATCTTGGTACATCAGCCAAGATCCCAAGAAATGGTCAAACTGGGTAGGTATGGCTACAGACTTCACGGACAGGTTTAGATTCAACATAGAGAAGGCACCAGATGTGTTCTATATCCAGAATTTGAAGAAAAATCCCACATAAACCTTTCGCGAGTATGCCACTCGTTGGAGGTCTGAAGCTGCTAAAGTTAGGACTGCTCTAGAAGAAGAGCAGATGAACAAATTCTTTGTTCGGGCTCAGGACCCGCAGTACTATGAACGGCTAATGATGATTGAAGGTCAAAAGTTCTCCGACATTATCAAACTGGGAGAGCGGATTGAAGAAGGTATCAAGAGTGGTATGGTTACTAATTTTGAAGCGTTGCAAGCCACTAACAAGGCTTTCAGTCTCGTGGTGTGTCTAGGAAGAAGGACGTGGGAGCAGTAATGATTGCACAACAAGCCAAATCTCCACCCAAATACAAAATCTACCCAACACCCCCCTTCACATACCAGCCCGCCCCGAACTACCAAGCACCCTCACCTTCTTATCAAGCTCCACCGCCCACATACCAAGCTCCACCACCCACATATAAACCAACCTCACCCAAATATTCACAACCCGCTCCCGTCTACAACACCTACAATTCCCAGCCATCCCATTACTAGTCACCCCCTACCTGACAAAACTTCCCTAGGGCTCGCCATAACCTTTATCGTCGCCCTCCAAAACAATACACCGCCATAGCCGAGCCTATTGACCAGCTGTACAAGAAGCTCAAAGTTGTTTGTTACGTCACACCTATCCCTGATACCACCCCTAAGAACCCTTCTCAGTGGGTTAACCCAAACAAATCTTGTGCATACCATTCTGGCATGAAAGGACACACCATCGATGAATGTCACTCTTTAAAGGATAAGATACAGACTCTTATTGATAACAAGATTATTGTGGCAAAGGAATCAGCTCCAAACGTCCGCAACAATCCTTTACCAGCCCATAAGGGCAGAGTTATCCATATGATTGAGATAGAAGACGATTGGGATCCTGAGGGATCAATCAGGTTGATCGCAGAAGGCGATGACCCAAAGAAACCTGCAGTTACTCTCAACCCGATCATAGTCCAGATTCAACCATCTGAGAATGCTGAGGTGAATATGTCTATACCACTGGAGTTTGAAGCGGCTTCACCGGCAAAGACACTAGTGCCAATTGAGGTTGATTTCGTGTCTCCGGCAAATGCACCCGCACCATTCGAGGTTGCAGTCTTGCCGCCCAAAGCCCATGTTCCATTTGAAGTAAGGATAGTTGCACCAGTTCTGGTGGCGATGTCAACCACGCCACCATTCTATTCAAATGCTATCCCTTGGGATTATACAGCCGAGGCGAGAAGGAAAAGTAAAAGCAGGTCAGAGAAAGCCATCACAGCACAGGGTATGACAAGAACCGGCAGAATCTATACCCCTAAGCACCTGGCCGAATCCAGCATACAAGATGCCAATCGTCCTCCCATTATTGAGACAAGCTCAGATGATCTTTGGAGGAAGATACAGGCTAAGGAGTATTCGGTCCTCGACCAACTGAATAAGACGCCAGCGCAAATATACATCCTCGCATTATTGCAGAATTCGGAGACGCACAGGAATGCTTTGTTGAAAGTGTTGGTGAAGCATACGTGCCGAACAACATCACTAGTGGGGAAATGGCCAACATGGTGGGCCAAGTACTGGAAAGTCACAAAATTACCTTCCACGAGGACGAGATGCCACCTGAAGGATTGGGGCACAACAAAGCACTGCACATCACCGTGCAATGCGAAGATTATTTCATAACCAGGATTCTTGGCGACAGAGGATCCAGTCTTAACATATGTCCGCTGATAACACTCAAGAAATTGGGTAAAGGGATGCATGAGATAAAGGATGGAGAAATTAACGTGAAAACCTTCGACGGTTCTGAAAGGTCTACCATTGGAGAAATCAGTCTATGTCTGCAGATGGGACCGACTTGGTTCGAGGTCGATTTCCAAGTAATAGATGTGCTAGCGTCCTACAATTTGCTATTAGGACGCCCGTGGATCCATGTTGTTGGGGCTGTAGCATCAACAATGCATCAAGCGGTAAAATTTGAGTGGAACCACCAGGAGGTGATCATTCATGGCGACGATAGCAACCCTATTTACAGTCGCCAAACTATCCTAGTGATCGATGGAAAGAGAAAACTGGGTGGAGGAACCTATCACCATATTGAACGGGTCGAACTGGAGAGGGTATAATCCTGGCAAGGGGCTTGGCAAGAACCTTCAAGGGATCCCCAAACCCATCAAGCTCAAGAAACATGGTACTACTTTCGATTTGGGGTATGAGTATACATGGGAATAGTTCAGAAACTGGTCGCCACCATGGCGCGGTCATCACTACCCTTTGGAGCAACCAATACCTCATTTGGAGCAAACCTTCAAGCAGGCTGACATCATCTACGGATCAGACGAGGAGGAAGCACTAGCGGGTATAAGGGATTTGTTTCTAGATAACGAGGACATGGGTTGCTGTGTTGTTCTCGGGGAGGAGGGGGAGGAAGGCCCTTCCATACAGGAAGTAAGCAGAGACTTTCATCTCAAGAACTGGTATGTCCGGACGACCAAAGCCCGCCGAGCCTCGGGGTAGCAAGGCTAATAAACAAGCACTATTTATCGTTTATTTATTAAATGAATTTCCTTCCTTTCCGCATTTTCAGTTACTGCAATAAGAGCTTCAATGTTCAAAACAATTATTCAATTTATCAAAGCATTTCCAATTTTCTTATAAATCGATATTTATTGCTACTATTTTCTCTCATTACTTTATCTATACAACATTACTATTACTTGTCTTGATGAACCGATGACTGTGACGTGCAATGAGACAACGCAGCAAACGGACGTTGATTTAGAGGAAGATGATATACTCGAGGAGATTGTTAAATAGGTCGAAAACTTTGAGAACAGACCTAAGTCCAACTTGGACGAGACTGAGATCATTAATCTGGGAGATTCAGAGAACGTCAAGGAAACCCGCATCAGCATCCATTTGTCGCTGTCAGAAAAGAAAGAATATACAGAGTTTCTAAAGGAGTATAAGGACATATTCTCATGGTCGTATGATGACATGACTGGCCTAAGTACGTCCATTGTGGCCCACAAGCTACCGACTAATCCGACATGCCCACCAGTAAAGCAAAAGCTCTGGAAATTCAAATCGGACATGAGTTTGAAGATCAAAGAAGAGGTTACAAAATAGATCAACGCCAAAGTTCTCCGGGTCGCTGAGTACCCGACATGGTTAGCCAACATTGTACCTGTGCCGAAGAAGGATAGGAAGGTCAGAGTCTGTGTCGACTACCGGGATCTCAACCGAGCCAGTAGGAAAGACGACTTCCCTTTGCCGAATATACACATTCTGATCGACAACTGCGCCAAACATGAGTTGCAGTCCTTCGTAGATTGTTTCGCTGGTTATCATCAGATTTGGATGGACGAGGAAGATGCTGAGAAAACAACGTTCATTACGCCATGGGGGGTATACTGTTACAAAATGATGTCGCTCGGCCTGAAGAATGCAGGGGCCACCTACATGAGGGCTATGACTACCATATTCCATGACATGATTCACAAAGAGATCGAGGTGTATGTGGACGACGTCATTATCAAATCAAAGAAAGTTGCTGATCACATAGAGGACTTGAGGAAGTTCTTCAACAGGTTGAGAAAGTACAATTTGAAGCTAAACCCCGCAAAGTGTGCATTCGGCGTTCCTGCTGGGAAGTTGCTGGGATTCATTGTAAGCCGCCGGGGAATAGAATTGGATCCGTCAAAGGTCAAAGCCATCCAGGAGTTACTGCCGCTGAAGAACAAGAAAGATGTTATGAGCTTTTTAGGGAGGCTTAATTACATCAGCCGGTTCATAGCACAGTCTACCGTCATTTGTGAACCGATCTTCAAGATGCTAAAGAAGGACGCCGCAACTAAGTGGACCAAGGATTGTCAAAGGGCTTTCGACAGGATCAAGGAATATCTCTCAACACCGCCAGTTCTGGTATCGCCTGAGCCAAGTAGACCTCTATTACTGTACCTTGCCGTGTTGGATGGGGCTTTCGGTTGCGTTCTTGGGCAACATGTGAAACAGGAAGAAAAGAGCAAGCCATCTACTACCTCAGCAAGAAATTCACTTCGTATGAGGCCCGATATTCTTTATTGGAGCGCACTTGCTGTGCTTTGACTTGGGTCGTGTAGAAGGTGAGTCAATACTTCTGTGCCTACACAACATACCTCATATCAAGGACGGATCCGCTAAAGTACATTTTTTAGAAGCCTATGCCCACTGGCAAGCTAGCCAAGTGGAAAATCCTGCTGAGCGAGTTCGATATTATCTACATAACTCAAAAGTCCGTCAAAGGGCAGGCGTTAGCAGACCATCTTGCTGAAAATCCTGTGGACGGAGAATACGAACCCCTGAAAACGTATTTTCCAGATGAAGAGGTATCGTTCGTAGGAGAGGACATTGCAGAATCCTACGATGGTTGGAGGATGTTCTTCGACGGAGCTGCAAACTTCAAGGGCATTGGTATTGGAGTAGTCTTAATATCAGAAATTGGTCAGCACTATCCGGTATCCGCCAAACTCAGATTCCCCTGCACCAACAACATGGCTGAGTATGAGCCCTGCATCTTAGGGCTCAACATGGCCATTGACATGAACACCAGGAGCTGTTAGTTGTTGGCGATTCAGACCTACTGGTACACCAGGTACAAGGAGAGCGGGCAACCAAGAATTCCAATATATTGCCATATTTGCATCACGTTCAAGAGTTGAGAAAGAGGTTCGCAAAGATAGAGTTTCGGCATGTCCCCAGAATCCAGAATGAGTTTGCCGATGCATTGGCTACTCTGTCATCTATGATTCAGCATCAAGACAAGAATTTCATTGATCCTATTCCCGTAAAGATCCATAATCAACCAGCTTTCTATGCCCATGTTGAAGAGGAAGCAGACGGAAAACCTTGGTTTCATGATATCAAGGAATATTTGGCAAAAGGAGAATACTCAGAGTTTGCAAATGCTACTCAGAAACGCACACTTCGAAGATTTTCCAACAATTTCTTTCACAGCGGAGGATTCCTGATTTGGGTTTGCTAAGATGCGTCGACGCAAAAGAAGCAACAAAACTATTGGAGGAAATTCATGCCGGTACCTGCGGCCCACATATGAACGGTTTCGTTCTAGCAAAGAAGATACTCTGAGCTTGTTACTTTTGGATGACTATGGAAATGGATTGCATTCGATATGTCCGAAAATGCCACCGTTGTCAGATACACGGGGATATGATAAAGGTACCTTCGAGTGGGATTAATGCAACAAGTTCACCATGGTCGTTCGCTGCATGGGGCATGGACGTCATCAGACCAATCAAGCATGCCGCTTCCAATGGACACATGTTTATTCTAGTTGCCATTGATTACTTCACTAAATGGGTCGAAGCAGCCTCTTACAAAGCAGTTACCAAGAAAGTTGTGGCCGATTTCGTCCGTGACCGCATCGTTTGTCGGTTCGGAGTCCCAGAGTCAATCATCACCGAAAATGGTTCTAATCTCAACAGTGACTTGATGAAAGCCATGTGTGAAACTTTCAAAATCAAACACAAGAACTCCACAGCTTATAGACCTCAGATGAATTGAGCCGTAGAGGCCGCTAACAAAAACATCAAGAAGATACTAAGGAAGATGATAGAAAGGCACAAGCAGTGCCATGAGAAGTTATCATTTGCTTTATTGGGGTATCACACCAATGTCTGCACATCAACCGGGGCAACTCCCTATATGTTGGTTTACGGTACAGAGGTTGTTATTCCTACTGAAGTCGAAATTCCATCTCTTAGAATCATACAAGAAGCTGAGCTCAGCGACGCAAAAAAGCCGTTATAAGCAGCTAGCCCTCATTGACGGAAAGAGAATGAACGCAGTTTGTCGTGGTCAACTCTACCAGAACAGAATGTCAAGAGCCTTCAACAAGAAAGTCAAGCCGAGTTGATTCACACCAGGGCAACTGGTGTTAAAGAAAATCTTTCCACATCAAGATGAAGCCAAATGGAAATTCTCTCCCAACTGGCAAGGCCCGTACATGGTTCACAGAGTGCTGACAAGAGGAGCACTTATACTTGCAGAAATGGACGGAGAAATTTGGCCAAAACCAATCAAGTCAGATGCAGTCAAGCGCTACTATGTGTAATTCTTTATGCTTTTATCAATGTTGTAAATTGAACTACACCTGACCTGATTCCCGTTTAAGAGGGGATACGTAGGCAGCCCTATGGGTTCGGTGACAATTCAATGAAAATCTCATTTTCCCCCATAATTGGAAACTGGGGCAGAATTTTGAGGAGGACCCTCAAAATTCTGAAGAGTTCAGCCGATTGCCGAGCAAGCAGCAGTCAGAAGTATTCACCTATCAAACTGGGGTAGAATTTTGAGGAGGACCCTCAAAATTCTGTAGCAAGAGGTTGCAATGCCTTGAACCGCGTCACGGTCGCCGGTTCATCTAAAACTATCTTAGATTATATGCTAATATTATACTTTTACAAAATCATGCATACTTATTGAAATAGCTTGTTTAGCAAACGCTACCCCGGTGATACAGACTCTATCATCATGATCAGGCGAACAAGTCAAGCAAAGCCAGTGGGGATACGAACTAGCCTCCCCCCTTTACAAAACTTACAATTTTTCTTTGGATGCAGGCACAAAGATCGCAAAAGCCCGAAACATACTATCCGCCCGAAAGACATATGTTGCTCAAAGACACACTTCTCAAGCTCATCGCACACGCCGACAGTTAACGGCACTTCATTTATCGCAATACTCACAACGATTATATCGCCACAATTTATTACCAGCTAAGAACTCCTATCAGCATTTTATTTCTGCATTCGTTGCATAAGGCTACCATTCTGCCTTCCGAGACTAAACGCTGTCTCCACCTGCAATATATTTCATGCATAAGGCTACTATTCTTTCTTCCGAGACTAAGCACTGTCTCCACTTGCATTTTATTTTCCGCACTGCATAAGGCTACCATTCTGCCTTCCGAGACTAAGCGCTGTCTCCATCTGCATTTTATTTCCTGCATAAGGTTACCATTCTGCCTTCCGAGACTAAACACTGTCTCCATATGCATCTTATTCATTGCATAAGGCTACCATTCTGCCTTCCGAGGTTAAACGCTACCTCCATCTGCATCTGCATTGCATAAGGCTACCATTCTGCCTTCCGAGGTTAAACGCTACCTCCATCTGCATCTGCATTGCATAAGGCTACCATTCTGCCTTCCGAGACTAAACGTTGTCTCCGTCAGCATTTTATTTCCTGTATAAGGCTACCATTCTACCTTCCGAGACTAAACGTTGTCTCCATCTGCATCTTATTTATTGCATCAGGCTACCATTCTGTCTTTCGAGATTAAACGCTACCTCCCCTTTACTTTCCAAAAAGCAATTACTATATCTATCACTATTTACTTCGCATCATTTCGGGCTAAGCTCTGCCCTCTTTTGTAAATTTTCAAGACTAAGCATTGTCTTTTCCGCATCATGCTACTGCATTTCTCATGGGATGAAATATCACCAATTTGTCCGAAGGCGTCATCGTTCAGAGGCACCATCTTCATGGCCCGAGAACATCATTTCATGGCCCGAGGATCTCTTTTATCAGCTTGCATATCATTATTCAAAGGCATCATGGTTCGGAGGCACCATCTTCATGGCCAGAGAACATCATTTCATAGCCTGTGAATCCCGCATCAAGCGATTCATGGCCCAGGACATCATGGTCTAAGGATGTCATCCTCAACCGTTCAAAGACAGCACTCATAGTCCAACGGGAATCTGCATCATGTTTAAATTCCACACAATATATGCTTGTTATTTGTTTGCAGGAAATCCGGCTAGGAACGGCCAGCCAGGCAAGAGCGGACTGCTCCAGTTCTCCAAGCTACCCCGTAAGCCCTTCCATTCACCCTGTCGTATACCTTGCGTCCGTTCTTATACGTCACCGGTATACTTCGCCAGTGACCCCTGAACTACATACAGCCTGATTCCTGTAAAACCAGGGATATGTAGGCATCTCGGAAGCCAGGGTGCGGCCGAAATCTTTCACACTATTTCCACTCGGTCAAAATTGGCCATCATATCTTTACCCGACAACTCTTTCATCCTTCTCGGGTAAAGATGGGCAGCTGATGAAACCCAATTTTTCCTCAAAATTATTTTCAAACTTGCATATGTACCTTCAAAATCACTTTTATAATGACTGGCAGTTTTCTATGAATTTCTCATATTTTTATCAATTTATTTTCCCATTTATCTAATATTTCTTATACAATACTTATACATAAATCGTATTATAAATACTTTCAAAATATTTTCCAACTCAACATCTTTTTTTAATCCTATTTAATTCTATTAGGATTTGGCCATTTCAAAAATTAGCCAGCATTGGCACTATTTAGCTAATTTTAGCAATTTTGCAATTTTAGCACAAGTATACATTTATATCATTTTTAAAATCTATAATTGATCATTTTTTATACTTTTTTACACTAGTTAATCGTCTCAATTTTATTTATTTGGTCTTAATCTCATTTTATACAATTATTAGTTATTTTAATTAATCATTGTTCTATCTAAATCGGGTATTTAACATTTGGCCTATTTTTATTTTAAAACTTAGCCAATTTTAAGCCCCAACCCACCTGATTTTTAACCCCAAATCAACCCAGCCCAGATCCTAAATTATACCCGGCCCAACCCCTCAAATTATCTAAGTCGTTGATCAAGATATATCAACGACCCATAATTGATTTTCTTAAAATAACTCTAACCACCCCCCCCCCCCCCGCCCCCTCCATCTCTCATTCTTTCACGACCATTCTCTCTCTATCTCTCTATCTCTCTCTGTATCCTCTGGTTCTCTCTAGAAGTCTCTTCGACTTCTCCTTCTCCGATGGAACTCGTCTATCTTCTCCGGTTGGTTTCTCACCGGAAACCATGGTTATTCACCATCTTTGGGTCATCTTCTTACCTCTCACCGGTCCAGTGAAACCCTGGGGTCCTCAGGCGAGCTCGGAGCGGTTCTCTTGCCTCCCATGGTCCCATGCAACTTTTTCGGCCTCCCCGGCCGTCTGAGTAGTGATTTACAACCGGTCCTAACCTAAACCGGTGCCATCTATAAGGTTCTTCCTTTCTCTGTGTTCCACGAAACCTTAATCCTTTGTATTTAAATTTCTTTTAAGATCTACTCTAGATCCACGATGTTGTGAAGCTTTTCTACGTTTTCTCTGAAAAATCCCATCTTTAAACGATTTCTTTTTAATTTCAAAATTAGGGTTTCTTAACCCCTTTCAAAAATGGGTTTTTACTTCTGATTTTAGTGATTTATATTGTATGTTAGATGATTCTCTTATGATTCATTGCTCTCTGAGTTATTATGCTAAAAGCCCTAATTCTTTCAGCCGTTGATTATGTGTACTTGTTTCTTGTGAAGTTGCTCATGTATTCTCTGATTCTTGTTGTTAGGGGGCTAAATCCTACTGTTCTGTGATTCCTTGCTTAGGGTTCCTTAGTTATTGTGCTATTGATTAGCAAGTCGATATTGGTTAATTACTGTTCGCCTGATAATCACTATTGACTCTGTGTATCTCTTTGCTTAGCTGTGATATTTTCCTCGAACTTGTTACTTTGTATATTCTATACTGATTTTCAAAATGTTCCCTTACTTATGTGATACTTTCCTTGATTGTACTGGATTCCCTGTAATTGTGATTGCATTCGAGATTCCCTCGTCTGATTTTCAGAATTATCACCATACTTTGCTTTATGAGTATACTATTAGTTCAACTTTCCTTAATTATGTACTATGTATTTGGCTTTTATTATATGCTATATGATTTCATTGCCCCTAATTTAATAAAATCACTCTTTTAATTGATTCATTTTCCTTATTTAACCATGATTGCACCGTTTGAACTTGACTCCCTAATTAAAGGAGTCTAATGTTTTAATTGATACTAATTGGGTATTGTTTCCATAATTATGCACTCTTTACTTTATTTTCCTCACTCGTTTTCAACACTATATATATTCTGTCATCTCTTGCATAAGACACACGAACACACCGATACATTGAGAGCACTAATACTGTTCTGAGTTTCTCTCTTTGCTTTCATACACATCCTTTCTTGCTCTTCACATTAGTTACTGACTACTCAGTCGGCTGAAAGCCAAGACTGAGTAATTTACTGCTCTCTCTTGCATTTGCATATTACTATCCTGCTGCTCCCTCTTGTTCTGCATACTACTGTTTGTTGCTCTTGTTCTCTGCACTTTGCTACTCAATACTCTTGACTGGTATGTTCCTAATTTAAGCTTATAGCATCCCAAGACAATATGTTTCAGTTCTGGTTAAGATTCTTGTTATTTCTTTTGTGCTTTTACTTATGGTTCTATTGCCTACCATGTAACTAGCATGCCCCTATTATTTCCCTTTCCTTTTAGTCTAGTATGTCTCCTGCTCCCCCTTATGTGATTCACTATGACTCTATTTGAGTTTTATGTAACTAGCATTCCTGTTTTTCCTATGTGGTTGTGTTTCTCTTATCTCAGCATGACCACTGTTTCTTATATGTTTTCATCCTCTACTTAGCTTCTAATACTACAGACCTGTTCCCCCTACACATGATGCCTAAATGTTGTATGATTCTGACTCTATACCTAATATGTGACTCTGTTTGATATGTGATGCTTTGTGATAACTATGTGATAATTATTTGAAAACCTGTAACTCTATTCTGCTGCTACCATGTGAATTATTTGTCCCCAACTCCCTATCCTTGTTTGTGTTTGTCTCTTAAACTCTGCATATCTGCTGAGTTGTGGTTGGCCTGCTTCTTTCCTTTTGCAAACTGGTTTTCATAAACTCTTACATTGTCCTCTGAAGTTATATTTCAAAACTGTTACTTCAAACTACTTTCAAACTCAACTCTTTTTAAACTACAAGCACATCTCACTACTCTTAGTCTTTAAGCTCAGCCCCCTTCGTGTGAGCACTGCCTTGGGAACCTTGAGTACCCATTGAACTCTGACACACAAGGATGGCACTCCACACTACACCTACTCATTCCTGGCCAGGGAACTTGGGTGTGAGCACTGCCTGGGATCCCCTGAGATCCTTAGGAACTCTGACACACCTGGCTTACAAGAGGTCTTGGCATATGGCATGTTGGATCTGGTACTTGGGCCTACTGTTAGGCTCCCTATAGTGTAACTTCTTTATTTTCTTATTCATTCGTGTAATTTGTGCAATAATGGTCTGTAATAATTAAGTGTAAAATAACTCTGGGGCTGGATAGTGAAAAGGGGTGGGATTATGCATGTTTAGTATAATTCTGGGTAGAAAACATTCTTAGGATTTACTTTACCTCTGTGTGCAATAGAAATCCTGCTTAGGACATATACACCATGCATTAGAAATCATGTTCTTAGGTAAATTTATGTCCGCATCTCATCACATGCATACTCACTTAGAAAATCATGCTAAAATACCTGTAAAAGGCTGTTATAATTGCTTCCCACTTAGAGATCCTGTTTGTAGCAAAATAACTAGATGAAATGGTCGTTAATAGTAATATTACTTTTTCATATTCATGCCTCACATCTAGAAATCCTGTTTAAGTTCACAATAACATGTACTTATCAGAACTTGCATTAGATATCATGTGACTTTAGGAATTTGTTTTCAGCATATATTCAGACTCCTGTGTTAACTGTACTGCAAAGAACGCCTAGAAATCATGTTCTAGGTTCGATAATCCTGTACCATCTGTGTAATAAGTAACCTCGTTAAAAATAGATTTCAATGATTGAAATGTTTTCTGCATTTAAAACCAAATCTGGTTGCATACTCGACATCCTACCTGTATTTTAGATATCATGCCTATAGGACTTGCATCCATACATGATCACATAATCACGTGTTCACTAGCACTAAGTCTAAAAGAGGTGCATTTTGTCTATTTCCTATAACGACAATTAGAATATTTCAGACACCTAGGCAAACCTTAGGCACCAATATTTATTAAACTAGAAACTATTTATGTACACTGCTTGCTAACTATAATGGCCTAAAACTGGTTATACACCTCTTCTGCAACTCATTAATCTCGATGTCCTGTTACTGTATTCACACCTAGAAATCCTGCCTTAGGTTCTGAAATCTAAGACTTCTTTGTGTTTTAGGCGTGCTATTTATGTGTCTAATTTCTTGAGGGATATAAGAGCCATGTATTTGTTTATGTACATCCCCCTATGTGTATGTCCTAACTGTTTCTTTTACTTTTCGCCTAGAGTTTTATCCTTCTAAAACCTTAGGGGTTCAGCCTAGTACTTGCCTTGTAGGAATAGTAGTCCTAAATACCCTCCAGGACTGATAGGATGGGACGGGTAATAGCACGCAATAATCTTCGTGACCAACACATGTGTTTCAAATACCTTCACGGGGTGGGGAAGGGTAGAATACGGATATGATGACCGGTGCGCTAATACCACATGTAGCCTCTCTTTGAGGAGTGACATATCGGGTATTGCATTGATGTGATCCGTGTTACGTCAAACCTAGGACCCTTTCTCAAAATATTGGTCTTTTCAAACTTTTAAACAAAGATTTCTATCCTTGTTTGAAATCCCCTCTTATGTGAGCCTTGTTTGTTATTTGTTACTGTCTGAATTCACGAAACTATTTGGCTGGGACCCACAGTTGTGGATCCCGAGGGGTGCCTAATACCTTCCCCTTGGGATAACTTCAAGCCCTTACCCAATCTCTTGTAATGCAAACTAGTTTATGAGTTAACTACCCAAGGTGCCCTAATGCACCACAAAAATCGTTAGGTGGCGACTCTTCCTTAAACCTTTTCCTTTTAAGGAGTTGTCCAAAATGTCATAAACCCGATCTCTCCGCACTTGAACCTGCGAGGAAAAAGGGGGCGCGACAGCTGCAATCGAAGAAAACTCCTCCACAAATTGGCGATAATAGCCTTCTAGGCCCAAAAAGCTCCTGATCTCTGTAGCTGAAGTACGACGCGGCCAACTCTTAACTGCCTCGACCTTCTGAGGATCACTCGATACCCTCTCTGGATACCACATGCCCCAAGAATGCTACGGACTCCAACCAAAACTCACACTTAGAGAACTTAGCATACAACTTCTGTTCCCGCAAGGTCTGGAGCACAACTCTCAAATGCTGCTCGTGCTCACCCAGGCTACGTGAGTAAAATCAAGATGTCATCAATGAAGACAACGACAAAGGAATCAATATACGGCCTGAACACCCTATTCATCAAGTCCATGAATGCTACTGGGGCATTAGTCAAGACAAAGGACATCACCAGAAACTCATAATGGCTATACCTCGTACGAAAAGCGGTCTTCGGAATATCTGAAGCCCGAATCTTCAACTGATGATATCCCGATCTCAAATCAATCTTAGAAAACACCCTAGCACCCTGCAACTGGTCAAACAAATCATCGATGCGCGACAGAGGATACTTGTTCTTAATGGTGACCTCGTTCAACTGGCGGTAATAAATACACATCCGCATAGACCCATCCTTCTTCTGCACAAATAGGACTGGAGCACCCTACGGCGATACACTCGGTCTGATAAACCCCTTAGCCAACAACTCCTCAAGCTGATGCTTCAACTCCTTCAACCCCTTCGAAGCCATACGATACGGAGGAATAGATATAGGCTGGGTGCCTAGAGCTACATCAATACATAAATCAATATCACGATCCGGAGGCATGCCCAGAAGGTCTGAAGGAAATACATCAGCAAACTCTCGAACAACTGGCACTGAATCAATCGTCGGAGACTCGGCGGTGGTGTCCCGCACATAAGCAAGATAGGCCAGACAACCCTTCTCGACCATATGTCGAGCCTTCATGAATGAAATAACCCGGTTGGCTGCACTAACTGAGGAACCTCTCTACTTCAGCCTAGGCGACTCGGGCATGGCTAAAGTAACTGTCTTGGCATGGCAATCTAGCACGGCATGATAAGGAGATAGCCAATCCATGCCAAGAATAACCTCAAAATCGATCATGTCAAGCAATAAAAGGTTCGCTCTGCTCTCGAACCCACAGAAGGTGATCACACAAGACCGATAAATCCAGTCTACCATCACAGAATCGCCCACAGGAGTGGACACATATATAGGCGAATCCAGGGACTCACGAGGAACATCCAAGAAACAAGCAAATAAGGCTGACACATACGAATAAGTGGATCCTGGATCAAATAACACTGATGCCTCTCTACCACATACTAAAATAGTACTTGTGATCACGGCGTTTGAGGCCATTGCATCTGCTAAAGCCAGAATAACATAGAATCTAGTTGGGGCACCTGAAGACTGACCTCCACTGGACTGAATAGGAACTGGCTGACCTCCCCCTGCCTAGCCTCCACCTCCGGGACGACCTCTAACAGCCTGCCCTCCACCCCTGGGCGGGCGGGGCGCCGGTGCTGAGTATGTAGGCTGGTAACTCTGCTGAATAGCCTTGCCCCGAAGCCTGGGACAAGTCCTACTCATATGGCCTGAATCCCCACACTCATAACATCTCATCGGTGGCATGTCCTGCTGCCCTGAAGAAGAACCCTGGATAGCTGGGGGACGGTGAGAACCCTCTGGCATGGCTGAAGTAAGGACTAGAAGACCCCTGATGACCGGAATACCCGCCGGAATAACCCTGGATGGCTGGTGGGCGGTAAGAACTCTCCGACATGGCACTGAAATAGGGCCTCACATGAGCACCATGGGGAGGTAGTGGAGGAGATGAATATGGAGGCCTGCTAGGCTGGCCTCTGCTGAACTGACCTCTGCCCCTGGCTGGGGCACCTCTGAAATCTCCAGAAAATCTAGCTCTCTTGTCCTGCTGTCCCTGCTCTCTGCCCCTCGACCGATAACCCTCAATCCAACGAGCTATCTCGACCACAAGCTGATAGGGAGTCCCCATCTCCACCTCTCGGGCCATGTTGGCCCTAATACATGAGTGTAATCCAGCTACAAATATTCGCACTCTCTCAGCATCAATAGGAAGTATCATAAGGGCATGACGAGACAACTCAGAAAACCTGGCCTCGTAGTCTGTCACTGACATTTGTCCCTGCTCCAACTGCTCAAACTGGTACCGCAGCTCTTCCCTCTCGGAGGGTGGAATATATCAATCCAGGAATAACTGAGTGAACTGCTCCCAAGAGATAGGAGGGGAACCTGCTGGTCTACCAAGGATGTAGGACTGCCACTATCTACAGGCCCTGCCCTCAAGCTGAAAAGTGGTGAAATACACTCAATGGGACTCTAGTATCCTCTTGTTGTGCAGTCTGTCCCTGCACCTATCAATGAAATCCTGAGCATCCTCACCTCGCTCACCCTCGAAGACTGGAGGGTGCAATCGAGTCCATCTGTCCAATAACTTATGCGGATCGCCGTCCGCAGCTGGTCTAAGCTCTGGTGCTGCTACTACTAACTGGACCCCACCCACAGGCAGGGTACCCGGGGTAGGATGTAATGCTGCTGTCTGTCCTGTAACCTGGGTAGTAGGGGTCTGGACTCCCCCTCCTGCCTGAGAAGTGGCAGGATCTGCTGGAAATAAACCAGCCTGGGACATAGTGTCCATAAATCTCATCATATGGCCCATGACCTCCTGGAAGCCTGGCGCCGTCATGAAGTCCACTGGAGCAGGATCTGCTGGAGGCACCTCGTCTTGCTCCTCTATGATAGGGTCCTCTAGTGGTGGTGCAACTGGAATAGCTCTGGGACGCCCTCGTCCCCTACCTCGGGCCGGTGCCCTTCCCCGGCCTCTGCCTCTGCCTCGGCCTCTGACGGAAGGGGTACCAGCATCTCCCGGGCCTGGAACACCGGATGCGCGCGTCCTCACCATCTGTGAGAGAATAGAAGAATAAGCTTTGGTAAACCATCGACTGCACGATATAATATGAATAAGGAGAGATTTCTTAACACCCTATAGCCTCCCGAAGATAAATACAGACGTCTCCGTATCGATCCGTAGGAATCTACTAGGTTTGCCCGTGATTTGTGAGACCTACGTGAACCTAGAGCTTTGATACCATAATGTCACGACCCAAAATCCTAACTCAGGTCGTGATGGCGCCCAACAGCGGGGTCAGGAAAGCCAACACTCAATTACTAAGGTTTCATTTCTTATTAGATTAAATATCTCAATCTTTACCAAGTTTTAAAGCAACAAAAAAAACATTAATCGAAAGAGTAATTAACCAGTTTTTAATCAAAACCAGTCATGAGGGCGTGAGCCAAAATATATATACAGACCCGTAATCCATGATAACTACTACGTGTGTGCCAGGAACTAGTGTCACAAGTCGTACGGGCATACTAACAGAATATACAAAAGCTATGATATACAGTCCCAATGGCTAAAGGAAGTAGACGATAAATAAACAAAAGAAACTCCATGGTGCTGCCGAGGACCTTCAGGGGAAGCAACTCATCGTGAAGTCAGCCCTAGAATATATATACTCTCAAGAGAGAGCTCTGGTGTGATAACCAGATGCACCTGCCCCAGAACCTGTACAATTAAGTACAGAAGTGTAGCATGAGTATATAAACATATATGTACCCAGTGAGTATCCCGTCTAATCTCGAAGAAGTAGTGACGAGAGGTAGACGTGATACTTACTAGGACCAGTAATTAAATAACATAATCTAATAAAGGATAGGCAGGCATAACGATCGTAGTAATCACAAGGGCATGGAATATCAAATATAAACTCGCAATAATCTTTTCATATTAACTATTACTAACATATAAAGGGCTAGATCTCTCTCTTTTCAATGAAACAGTTCACATAATAACAGTAAATTCCCAGTCAAATATAATAAGCACATAATCTGCCGAAACGTACGGTCGAAGCGTAGCATAAATAAATGTGCACTGCCAAGGGTCGAACAGCTCGAACCATAGATGCATCTATTACCCCTCTCGCAAATTGATCATGCGACGCGGTTTACATAATGATAAGGCTACCTCGCTCACGAATCATACATGTGACGCACGTGCTCACATACATACAAAGAATTATCAGAAAAATCAGGCATTTAGCAGGAATTATACTTAAAATCAAGAACTTAAGTAATGAATCTAAACCACGACTTCCTAACATCTTCATGCCAATTCAAGGATAATAAATAACTCAAAGTACATTTAGGGTTACATGTAAGGCACATAAGGCATGCTCGTGAGTCCTGAAACTACCCGACAAAACAATAATAGCCCCTACGTACGGACTCTCGTCACTTGGTACGTATGTAGCCCCCACATAACATTAACACATAGCATTTAGATCACCTATGGGGACAATTCCCTCTTACAAGTTAGAAAGGACCTCGTGTCGAATCTACTCCCCGGACCAAGAACGCGCCCGAAACTCCAAACTCGCCTCTCGAGGACTCGAAACTAATCAATCGATACGTAAATATATCAAATTATACTCAAAACATGAAATTCTCCTACTAATTTAATCAATTCACTATTCTTGAAGAAATCCCAAAATTCACCCCCGGGCCCGCACGCTCGGATTCCGAAAATTCTCGAAGGAAACACTCCCACATAACCTAAGGATCATTAATATATGATTTTTACTTGATTTCATGGCCAATTCATAGGAAATCCCCCAAATTCCCAAAATTCCTAGGTTACTACCTATATTCTTAATTTTTCACTAATTTAGTAGTTAGTTTAATTAGAAATTCATGTATTAAACTCGTACTAGGGTAGAATTTACTTACCTCTTCAGTAGATAGGTGAATTGCCCTTTCCCAAGCACCCTAGGTTGACAATGGTGGAAGGAAGATGATGAAAATGAACAAAATCCCGTAGTTTAAAAGAACCACACTGTCTACAGTGATTCCGCACCTGCGGCTCAAGAACCGCACCTGCGGTCTCACACCTGTGAGCAAAATCTCGCACCTGCGGAAAATGGGAAAATGGCATGGCCTCGCACCTGCGGGCAGGAGTCCGCACCTGCGGCTCTGCACCTGCAGGAAATGGCTTGCACCTGCGATGATCAGGCAGCCCACCTGGGGGTCTCACTTGCGAGGCTGGGACCGCAGGAGCGGTCCCGCTCCTGCGACTGGGCAACTGCACCTGCGGTCACACCAGAACAGGTGCACCAGCAGCTATTTCAGCTGGTTTTTGTCCTCGTTTGGTGTCCGAGGGGCACATGGGCCCACCCCAGCCCTCGTCCAAATATACCAACAAGTCTCAAATCATTATACGGACTCGCTCGAGCCTTCGGAACACTAAAAACAACGCTAAAACTCAAAATCATATCCCAAAACCCCTAGAATCATAACTTAAGAACTTCAAGTTCTTGAATTCGATAACAATGCGTCGAACCGACCTATACCACTCGGAATGACACCAAATTATGTAGGCAAGTCATAAATGACATAACAAAACTATTCCCGATCTCGGAATTCCATTCGGACCTCGATAACACAAAAACACGTTCCAACTAAACTTTCAAACTTAAGGAAATTCTAATTTCTATATTGGGCGCCGAAACGCTCCCGAATCATTGAAAACCCATTCCGAACATACGCCCAAGTCCAAAATCATCATACGAAGCTACTGGAATTGTCGGAACTCGATTTCGAGGTTGTTTACTCAAAATGTTTACCGAAGTCAAACTTGGTCATAAAGGCCAACCTTAAGGAACTAAGTATTCCTATATTACTCTAAACGCTTCAAAATCTCGAACCACCCGCCCCCGCAAGTCATAAACCACAATAAGCCGATATGGGAAGTTTCATTTAGGGGTACAGGGTGCGATAATGCAAAACGACCGGTGGGGTCGTTACACCAAGCTACACCTCCTTGACTTATCAAAAGTTGATATAGGGTTTTAAATCATCTGTCTCTTCATTTTTCATAGAACACGACCAGTGAACACCCAAAAAACTTACCCTTAAGCTCCCTACAAGGGTTCCAAAGAATATTAACATCCCGGATAAGAAATAAGAAGCGATAACATTAAAACAACCCCTATGACGTAAGTATCGCTATATCGCCTCTCTTTTTCTTTGTAGTTTGAGTTTTGGAAGGTACTTAATAGTTAAGAAAATGGATACTTTCTATTTTAAGCTCTTAAATATCAATAGAGGTTGATAAATTTGTCTCCTAATAGTTATAACTCACCGGGCGGTGATTGGAAGCAGTGAGTTCGATTTATTTTACTTTTAGTGGACTGTTTTGTATTCCACTCGTGTTGGCATCTTGTGCTGATGTTTTATGAAGTTTTGGTGGAGAAAAGGTGTGGAGAAAAACCACATAATGACAGAATGGTGGGCTGGTCATTCGTCGTTACATTTTTAGGTTGTTTGACACTACTTTGGTTGTCGTTTTATGTATGAAGTGATTAGGGTGTGTGGGATGTTTTGTGGTATATTGTGATGGAGATAAGGTGTAATGCCCTAAATATTTCCTAAAAACCGGGGTTTTGGTGCCGGGTTAGGCGGTTTGGACTTTTTGGGTTGAACTGTGCGTTGGGGAGTTGAAGGAAAATATTTTGCAGAGTTGGGCATTTTTGTGGCCCATTATACGGCCGCATAATCACTCCGAATGCTGCAGAATGATCGCAGAGTGAGGCGGCTATTTGGTCCAATTTTAATGTCATTTTCGCGGCCACTTATGCGACCGCATAACCATTTCGCGGGCTGCACTTTGATCATATATCGGGCCTTGGAAATTTTGCGGAGGGAGGTTCTTCGACGCATTATTCAACTACAAAATAGGTCTGCGGGCCGCATAACGGCCATAGAGTAATGCAGGACAACCGAGTTTCGGAGGCTCTTTTTTGCGGCCATTTCGCGGACCGTAGAAGCATTATGCGGTCACATATGCGATCGGAGATCCTGTCCCGGGGCTTCATTTTTGGGATCTTATAACCAGACCCTACTTCGTTAAAATAGATGCCATGGTCCATATTTGAGCCAAAATCTGATACTTTTAGAGTGAGAGAGAGAGTAGAGTAGGGGAGTAATCTTCAACCAGTTGCCCATCAATTCTTGCTCAAATCATTAAAGATTAACAAGGAAAATTTCAAAAGTCTTCATCCTAGAGGTAAGAATCTACCCTAGCCCTTAATTTCGAAAATTAACTAAAAAGGGAGTAATTAGCAAGAAAATTCTTGGGTAAGGGAGTTGTTATCTTGCATGCGTGTATTATTAAAGAGTGTAGGAAGATTGTGGGCTAAAAATTGTATAGAATGGGTTTAGGGATGATGAAATCTTTCATAAAAGGGCATTAAAAACCTTAATGCACACCTAATGTTTGATAATATTCTCAAATGAGCTAGAATAATATCATCTTCCTAATTTTGGTTCAACTTGTTATATTTCTAAAATAGATTAAAGTTGCCAGCAATTCCAGAATGTTTTAGACTTTAAGGAATGTCAATGTGACGACCCGGTTGCTCGTTTTGAGAGTTAACGCCCCGATCCCCTAATAACTATTTTTCCCACGTTTGTTTCTGCTTATAGGACTTGTCGGAGTGATTAGTCGTGGTTTTCGAAGAGTTTGGGACACATAGTCCCTAAATATGAGTTTAAGATTTAGAAATCGGACCGAAGTTGGAACTATGTGAAGACGGATCCGGAATGGAATTTCGTCGACTCTATTAGCTCCGTTGAGTGATTTTGGGGTTAGGAGCGCGTCTGAAATGTGTTTTCGAGGTCTGTAGCAGATTTAGGCTTGAATTGGAGAAAGTTAGAATTTCGGCGATTTCGGCCGATAGGTGAAATTTTGATATCGGGCTCAGAATGGAATTCCGAAAGTGGTTGTAAGTCCGTAGTGTCATTTATGACCTGTGTGTCAAATTTGAGGTAATTCGGACTAGTTTTGACGTGTTTCGGCATCAATTGTAGATTTAGGAGAATTCCTAAGTTCTTAGGCTTGAATCCATGTATAATTCTTAATTTTGGTGTTATGTGACATGGTTTGAAGGCTCAACTAAGTTCGAATGAGGTATTAGGACTGGTTGGTAGGTTTGGTTGAGGTTTCGGGGGCCTCGGGTGTGTTTTAGATGCTCAACGGGCTAAATTTTGGACTTAGAGGGCATCAGATTTTGCTGGTGCTGGTTTTCTCCTATGTGTTCGCGTGAGGGGTGTTGCGAATGCGTAGGCTAAACTGGGCCAGGGGAATTTTGTTCTATGTGTTCGCATAATGGCGAGTGTGAACGCGTTGGTATAGTCCAGTGTGAATCGTGAACGCGTGAGATCAACCGCGTTCGCGTAGGGTTGGAGAAGCTAAGGGACCGCGTTCGCATGCGGAGTCCTGCGTTCGCATAGGGGAAATCTGAGGCGTGTGATTTTTTTCTCTTCGCGATCGCAACTGGGCTTCCGCGAACGTGATGAAGAACGCATCTGGGCAGAATTTAAAACCCAAAATCGAGGGTTTAAGCCAAAATTCATATTTTGAACTTGGGAGTTCGGGGATTGGCGATTTTTTAAGGATTTTCACCTGGGTGTTTTGGGTAAGTAATTCCTACTCGGTTTTGACTAATTTCCACGAATCTATGCTTAAATTCATCCTTTAATTTCGAATTTAGAGTGAAAAATTGGGGGAAATTGGGTAAAGTTCTTAGACCGAGTTTTTGAGTTTTGATCGAGATTTTGGGATCTGATTCGAGTAATTTTGGTATGGTTAGACTTGTGAGTGAACATGTGTCCGGAATTTGTATGTTTTACCCGATTCCGAAACATGGACCAGAGGGACTTTTTCAGCGATTTTCCTAATTTTGCGTATTAGCTTCAAATTTATTAGTTAGATTAATTTCTTAAAATTATATTTACATTATGAAATTTAATTGAATAGATTTGGTCCTGTAGGAGTCGGGTACTCGTGGCAAGAACGTGATCTCGGGTTGAGTTGAGCAGTCGAGGTAAGTGGCTTGCCTAACTCTGTGTCGGGGACTTCCCCTGAGGTTGTTTTTGACATAAATATTTGTGTGGGCACCGTGTACGTGAGGTGACGAGCACATACACGGGCCATTCTTGCAAAAATTCCACTTTTCCTTCGAAAATTATAAATTGCTTTATTCTTCTATTACATCACTTCAATGTGTTTAACTGTTCATCTTAGTTCAGGGAAGCATGCTTATTTGTTTTCCTATTAATTTGCCTAATTGACACTCTGTGCGCCATGTTTAGTTAGACTTTACCTGTTTTCCTACCTGTGTTTGGATGAACTGATAAAATTGATGATTACGTGTCCTTTACCTTGCATTGCATATTTAAATTGGGGACTACAGACGTATTCTGGGAGATCCCCCCAGCACTACAAAGTTAAATTGGGGACTACATACGTATTCCGGGACATCCCCCATGTACCGCATATTTAAATTGAGGACTACAAACGTATTCTGGGAGATCCCCTCGTACTGCATATTTATATTTGGAACTACGGGACGGTATCCCGGGAGATTCCACTTTGTGATACGTGGTGCTGGGGCAAGGGATCCATTTTACTGTTTTTGTTTCAGATTATTCTTTTAATTGTTTACTATAGAACTTATTTCTTTTTCCGTACTATTTAAACTGTTTTAGATAGAAATCCAGTGGAGCCTTAACCTGACCTCGTCACTACTCGACTGGGGTTAGGCTTGGCACTTACCGGGTACCAAATGTGGTGTACTCGTGCCCTTTCCTGCACATGTTTTTCGTGTGCAGATCCAAGTTCGAGCTCTCAGTCGCGTGGCTAGTGGTCGTTGCAGCTTCATTGAGGAGACCGTAAGGTATTTGTGTTGCGTCCGCAGAATCCTCTGAGTCCCCTTACATTCCATCTTATAGAGATACTTACTATGTATTTTCTTTTCCGAATTTGTATAGAGCTATAATAGTATAGAAGCTTGTGACTGTGTTGTGACAATCCGGGTCTTGGGATATATATTGTACATGCCAAGCATCGATGTCATGCTTATCTAGACTTTTCTTTTCCTGTCTTTACTTTTATCGTATTTAATTAAGTTTTATCCGCAAATTTAGGCTTACCTAGTCGTAGAGACTAGGTGTCGTCACGATGCCTTTCGGAGGGTAAATCGGGTCGTGACAAGTTGGTATCAGAGCATCTAGGTTCATAGGAGTCAAGGGTCACAAGCTGGTTTATTAGAGTCTCGTGGATCGGTACGGAGACATCCGTATCTATCTTCGGGAGGCTATGTAACTGTTAAGAACAATCACATTCTTTGGGTTTGCTTGTCATGCGAGTTATTGACATCAAAGATTTTAAAACTCTATTCTATTCTTTCTCACAAATGGTGAGGACCCGTACCGGACGGACCGATGACCAAGCACCCCAGCCCCCAGCCAGAGCCGCCAGAGGCAGGGGTAGGGGTAGAGGATGAGAACGCGGTGCAGCCTGAGCACCGACGAGAGCAGCGACAAAGGAGCCCACAACAGCTCCAGCTAGAGGGCCGACACAGGAGGTCCCTATTGCTGCTCCAGCCCTCCAGGAGACATTGGATCAGTTCATGAGTATTTTCAGCACTCTAACTCATGCTGGGTTACTCCCAATAGATCCAACCACATCTCAGGCCGAGGGAGGGGCACAGACTCCCGCAGCCCACACTCCTGAGCAGAGAGTTCATGTTGATCGGGCTCTAGAGTACATTCCTATACCCTCAGTAGCTCCGGTTCAGCATGATGCTAGGGTAGCTGCTTCTGAGGCAGAGCAGCTTAGACTTGAGAGGTACAAGAAGTACCACCCACCTATTTTTAGCGGACTAGCTTAAGATGATGCTCTGGGTTTTCTTGAGGAGTGTCATCGTATTCTCCGCACTATAGGCATTGTGGAGACGAGTGGGGTTTCATTCACCGCTTTCCAGCTGATGGGAGTGGCTTATCAGTGGTGGCGTGCCTATGAGGTGAGTAATCCGGACAAGGCAGCTTCACTCACTTGGACTCAGTTTTCAGAGATGTTTTTGCTTGAGTTTGTCCCTTAGAGCCTCAGGGATGCTTGGCGTGCAGAGTTTGAGCAGCTACACCAGGGTACTATAACTGTGTCGGAGTATGCAGTCTGTTTCAGTGACTTGGCACGTCATGCACCGGCCTTGGTTTCTACGGTCAGGGAGAGGGTTCGACACTTCATTAGTGACTCCACCCTGGTATTCGGATCAGTATGGCTAGAGAGTTGGAGATGGATATCGCTTACCAGCAGGCAGTGAGTATTTCCCGGAGGATAGAGGGCATGTTTGCTCGGGACAGAGAGGAGAAGAGAGGCCAAGAGTCCCCGAGTGATTGGTCATTTTTCGGGAGCTCGTGCGCCAGCATCACGCTATGGTAGGGGTTTTGTGAGTCGCCTTGTTCATTCAGCTCTTCTAGCAGCCAGTGGTATTCCAGCTCCTCCTAGACCCCATGAGCCTTATTATGCACCGCCAGTATCTAGTATGCCTCCTGCTCGAGGTGCTATTACCCGCCAGTCCAGTAGGCCAGTTGAGAGTCAGTCTCAGCCGCAACGTCCTCCGAGGGGTTGTTTTGAGTGTGGTGACCCTCGCCACATGTTCAGAGATTGCCCCAGAGCTAGGAGGGGTGCATCATCTCAGACTTATCAGTCCCCACGTGCTCTACTGGGTCCTCCAGCTATTCTTCCATCCCCAGTTACTGCTCCACCTTCTCAGACATCTCAAGGTGGAGGTCGGGGAGGTCGAGGTCACCCTAGAGGGGGAGCCCAGGCCAGATATTATGCCCTTCCAGCCCGTCCAGAGGCCGTCGCTTCAGATTCTGTCATCACAGGTATAGTCCATGTTTATCATAGGGATGCATCATGATTATTTGACCTAGGCTCTACATATTCATATGCGTCTTCTTATTTTGCTTCACATTTGGGGATAGCTCGGGATTCTTTGAGTTCCCCTGTTTATGTTTCCACTCACGTGGGAGATTCTCTCATTGTGGACAACGTATATCGATCATGTTTGACTATTATCGGTGATTTTGAGACTAAAGCTGATTTGTTATAACCCGGTATGGTAGATTTTAATGTTATCTTGGGCATGGACTGGTTGTCTCCCCATTGTGCTATTCATGATTGTCACGCTAAGACCGTGACGTTGGCTATGCCAGGCTTACCGATATTAGAGTGGAGAGGTACCTTAGAGTATACTCCCCGCAGGGTCATTTCTTTCCTTAAGGCTCAGCTGATGGTTGAGAAGGGGTGTGATGCAAATTTGTCCTATGTGAGAGATGTTAGTGTTGATATCCCTACACTTGAGTCCGTCCAGTAGTGAGGGACTTCCCTGATATATTTCCAGCTGATCTTTCGGGTATGCCGCCCGACAGAGATATTGATTTCGGCATTGATTTGTTGCCGATCACTCAGCCCATTTCTATTCCTCCCTATTGTATGGCTCCTCCTGAGTTGAAGGACTTGAAGGAGCAGTTGCAGAAGTTGCTTGATAAAGGTTTCATTAGTCCTAGTGTATCACCTTGGGGTGCTCCGGTATTATTTGTAAAGAAAAAGGATGGTTCTATGCGTATGTGTATTGATTATCGGCAGTTGGACAAGGTTATAGTGAAGAACAGGTATCCTTTGCCTTGCATTGATGAATTATTTGACCAGTTATAGGGTGCCAGGATATTTTCAAAGATTGACTTGAGTTTTGGCTATCATTAGTTGAAGATTCGGGAACCGGACATCCCAAAGACTATTTTCAAGACCATATATGGTCGCTATGAGTTTCTTGTCATGTCATTTGGGCTGACCAATGCCCCAACAACCTTTATGCATTTGAAGCACAGTGTGTTTCGGCCTTATCTTGATTCCTTCATCATTGTGTTCATTGACGACATCTTGGTGTATTCTCGGTCTTAAGAGGATCATGAGCAGCACTTGAGGACCGTGCTTCAGACTTTGAGGGAAAAGAAATTGTATGCAAAATTTTCTAAGTGTGAATTTTTGCTTGATTCGGTGGCATTCTTAGAGCATCACGTTGCGGGCTGTCACGGCCCGAAACTCCGCATGTCGTGATGGCTCCTATCACAGAACTAGGGAAGACGACAATCTTAATCAAATTAGGCATATTTATATTAAAAATAAGATGAAGAAAGTTTAACAATCATAACCTTCATAAATAGCCGATATAAACAACTACAACTCAAATACAATTTTTCCAAAATTCGGGTGTCACTGGATACATGAGCATCTATAAAATAACATAGTCTGAAATACCGTCTAGAAAGGCAGAACAACATAAGTAAAACTAAGATATGGAGGAGAAGAGTCAAGGTCTACGAAGCTAAAGTAGCTACCTCGATGAATCTCTGAATGAGTAAAACTCCCAAATCAGCAACCACCGTGCCCGGAAACACCTGGATCTGCACATGAAGTGCAGGGTGTAGCGTGAGTACAACCAAATCAACAAGTAACAAGTCTAAATTTTGGGCTGAAAGCAGGGACGAGCTCAACCAACATAGTACAAATATAGATTTTAACAGTACAGATAATGTAGGCATGCTTCTAGGTTTAACAGTTAAGTTCAAAAACAGATAAAATATGCCAAGTGTGAATAATATGAGGAAATATGACATATCTATATCTATATGCCAATATGAATACCGTATGTGATGCAACACAATGAAAACCTTTCGTGCTCACACTCTCAGAGCACTCTTACTGTCTCAGTTCTTGCTCACCGTAGTTAGTCACTCAGCATTGTACGATGCCTGCTACGGCATGCAGCCCGATACACATATAGCCATAAGGCCTTTTGCGGCGTGCAACCCGATCCACATATAGTTTTAAGGATTGTTGCAGCGTGCAACCCGATCCACATATAGCCATAAGGCCTATTGCGGCGTGCAACCCGATCCACATATAGCCATAAGGCTTGTTGCAGCATGCAACCCGATCCACAAATCTCACTTAGACACGGCTCTCGGGCCCAACTCAGTCATCAATCTCTCCAGTACCTCGGGCTCACCACACTCATGCTAAGAAGCCCAAATCAATAATACATGATGTGACAATAAATGATACGGAGACTGAGATATGATATGCAATGATGAATGCGACTGAGTACGTAACTACAAATTAAGAAAGTAATCTCAACAACAATAGAACGACCATTGTGGGTCCCAATAGTACCAGCTCATAGCCTAAACATGATTTCTAACATGATTCACAACTCAAATGCTCTTACACATAGAGTACAGTAATATCATTTAAATAAGGTTACACATAGTCCCACGAAATCAACTAAGTCATAATTACTATGGTGTACGCCCACACGCCCGTCACCCAGCATGTGCGTCACCTCAACATCGATCACATAACATGAATTTCAGGGATTCATACCCTCAGAACCATGTTTAGAAGTGTTACTTACCTCAAGCCGTGCAAATCTATACTTTAATAAGCCCTTGCCTTGTGAATCGACCTCTAAACGCCTCGAATCTAGCAACAAAAAACTCGATACAATCAACACAAGCTATAGGAATCAATTCCATATGAAAAGGCTAAGTTCTTAATCAAAAGTCAAAAAGTAAACCCCGATCTCACGTCTGGAATCCAGCAAAAGTTAAAAAATCCGAACATCCATCGAGTCCAACCATACAAATATTACTCAAATTCGATCACAACTCGACGTTCAAACCCTCAAATTAAAGCCTAGGAAGTTTCTACAATTTCTCCCCACTTTTTCAACCCAAAACACTAATTAAATGATGAAATCAATGATATATTCATGTAATTTAACCAAAACAGAGTTAGAATCACTTACCCCAATCACTCCCTTGAAAATATCTCCAAGAATCGCCTCAATCCAAGCTCCCAAAATCAAATTATGAAAAATGACACAAAACCTCATTTTTGAAATTTTTATATTCTGCCCGGACGACCTCCTTCGCGAACGCGAAAAGTGCCTCGCGTTTGCGAAGCACAAAACTCAGCTGCCCAGAAATCTTCTTGCACGAACGCGTCAACTCCCACACGAACGTGATGAATTGACTCCTCTGACCTACGCGATCGCGAACTACTTCATGCGATTAACAAATGTATGTTAATCCCAACCTTCTCTATTCCTCTTTGCGAACGCGACCTTACCCACGCGTTCGCGATTCACTGCCTCACCAACTTATGCGATCGCAGACCGAAGCTCTCGAACACATAGAAACAAATCCCAGTTGCCAAAATAACTCTTCGTGATCGCGATCCTCCTCTCGTGATTGCGTACAAGGACACCAGCACCAGCAAAATCAGAAGTCTTCCAAGTTCCAAAATGCGCTGAACATGATCTGAATCACACCTGAGGCTCCCGGGACCTCAACCAAACATACCAACAAGTCCTAAAACACGATACAAACTTAGTAGAGGCCTCAAATCACATCAAACAACATCAAAAAAATGAAGCGCACCCCAATTTAATCCTAATGAACTTATGAACTTCTAACTTCTACATTCGATGTCGAACCCTATCAAATCAACTCCGATTCACCTCAAATTTTGCACAAAAGTCATAAATGAAACAACAGACCTATTCCAACTTCCGGAACCAAATTCTCAGCCATGTAACCATAAAGACAACTTTCAGTCAAACCTCTTAACTCTCAAAACTTCTAATTTTCCAACTTTCGTCATTTCAAGCCAAGATCACCAGCGGGCCAATAAATCACTATCCGGACAAGCTCCTAAGTCTAAAATCACCATACGCAACTATCAGAACCATCAACTCCATTCCGGAGTATTTTACACATAAGTCAACATCCGGTCAACTCTTTCAACTTAGGCTTCTAACCTTGGGACTAACTGTCCCAACTCATTCCAAAACATCCCCGGAACCAAACCAACTACCCTGGCAAGTAACATAATAGAAATTGAGCAAGGAATAAGTAGTAAATATGGGAATGGAGCTATAACACTCAAAACGACCGGCTTGGTCACTACATGAGCCTTGTAGATCACGAAGGCGACTTCTAGAGCCAGAGCTAAGTGTGCTTCGTGAAACGCGAGGCACATGCCGCCTTCGCGAATTAGGATGCCTGGTAGACTTTATAAGTTTGAATTTCGGGATTTCATCTTATTATTCCTGTGGGACAAATTGGAGCCGACTTTGGAGGCGATTATGGAGGGAAACTTCACCCATCTACCGTGGGGAGGTGTTTCTGAACCATATTTGATAATATTTTCATGAATATATATGAATCTAGGCTTGATAATTCATGATGTGAGGTGGAAATGTGGGATTTTAATAGAAGACCTAGAATTGATATTTTCGAGTTTTGACCACGATATTCGACATGGAATTGGAAATAAATTATACTTTTGAGTTTGTGGTGCTATGGGTAATACTTATCTTTGAGAATTTTAAAAATCCGAGCACGTGCTCCCGGGGTTGACTTTGTTGACTCTTCGAGTAGAGTTAGTGATTGTTATAAATTATTAAATTATGAGTATTAGAGCATATTTTAATTGGTTTGCATGTTGTTTGATTAGTTTTGGATCGTTTGGCATCGGTTTGAGGTGATAGAGAGGCGTTGGAGCCGATTATCGGATCACGGAGCGAGGTGTCACGCCCCAAACCTGGGCCTGGACGTAACACGACACTCGGTGCCTGACTGCATGTGATCGAGCGAACCAATTGGCTGGCTGAATCAACATGTGATATCATAACATACTGAATGCAGAAGATAAACTAACACATGCTGATATACTGAAAGTCCAGATGATATAAATCAGAGTGCGGAAATACTAATTCATTTCTGAAACATATTTGTAGCCAACATAGTTTAATATAAAAAGCTTGTGACTCTGTCTAGCTGTTACTCTAGTCTATGAAGCCTATAATAAAGTACTGAAAACACCGACTATCTGAAAATACTGAAGACTATAAGGTAATGATATTTCCCCGAAAGAACTAGGGATCACCAAATAGCTAGTATGAGAATCCAGGCGCTCTGAATCATCAACCTGTAAATCATTACTTGCATTGTGAGATGCAGGCCCTGGGCAAAAGGGACGTCAGTACATTTGAATTGCACTGGTATGTAAAGCAACTGAAAGAATTATAAATGTTGAAACTGAAACTAAGCTGATAACTGAGAATTGATAATTGATAACTGATAACTGATAACTGATATCTGAACTAATAACTGGTAACTGATATGATAACTGATAACTGAAATAGTAACTAATATTTGAACTGAAAGGAAGTAAGGATATGAGTACTCCCTCTTCTGAATGATGAACAACTTGTTTATCTGAATAAGCTACGGTCTCGGGCCCAATATATATGTGCACAAGCTACGGCCTCAGGCCCAAGTATACGTATACATAACTATGGCCTCAGGCCCAAACATGCATAAAGCATAAACTACAGCCTCAGGCTCAAGTATGCATAAAGCATATAAACTACGGCCTCAGGCCCAAATACAGGTGTTCAACATTCAGGAACTGAGAATCATACTGAAATACATGATGTTTAAATACTGAACCATACTTATTTACATGATACTTGAATACTGAATAGAGCTAGACTGAGACATGTATTCATGAACTGATTATGAAAATTGAAACTTCAACTATTTATGACATGCTGAGTAATCTAGACTGATACTGGTGGGCATCAAACACAAGTCTATATTGATTACGCACTGATTTCACAACGTTCAGAATGTTAGTCATGAACGAGTTACGAAGCTAAAGAATAGAAGTTCTGCAACTATTCAAGGAACTAGGCTTAACTATATTTCTGAGGCAATTGGTAACATTGTAAAAGAAACGTAATGTAAGAAGAATCATTAACATTCCCAAACATATAGAGTTAGCCTCACATACCTTAACTTCCTGCTCTTGAGCATAATACAACATTCGCCAACCATTTTAACTTTAATCTATATCAATACAAGTCAAAGGGATTCCAAATTAGCAACAATAATCATGTTTTGGTCACTTAGGCATTTTATCAAACACTTGGTGGCATAAAGCTTTATAGCCCTTATTAATGGTGTTTCTACACCAAATAACTCATTCTCTTGCTCCGAGATAAATTCTAAAGTCTCAAATGGTTATAATCAACATCATTCTTCATCACCCATAAGGTAAACAACACCATTAACCAATACTCAACAATCAACGCACCAAACCTATAACCGTTCATGCTTTTCTATCAAACCCATCAACTCATATCTCATGAACTAGGGTCTATAATCATTAAACTAATGCTAGAATCAATTAGAGGGTGAAGACATTACCTCTTTGAAGTTCAATCCTCTTGAATTCAAGTTCTAGGGTTCCTTCTCTCAACAATGATGAACCAACCGAATATATAATGATATGGAGGGTTTACCGATGTTAATAAGGTGTTGGGTAATTGAAATCAATATATAATAACCGTTAGAACTTACCTTGGATGGTGGAGGGACCCTTAAGGAGTTAGGTTTTTGAGAGATTTCCCTTCTAGAGCAAGTTTTTATGTTTTGGGGATGTTGGAGATGAAATAGGGCTTTAAATATGACTCCCCAAGTGCTCCCCCGTGCACCTGACCACATAAAATGGCAGGAACACTACCACATGTGCGCGACCGCGCTCGGGGCGCGCATATTGCACACTGTTATGTCAAATGGGTATAACGTTTCGCACAGAGCTCCGTTTGGTATCCACAATATATTGTTGGAAAGATATTTCAAAGGCTTAAAACTTTCATGCTTTGAGTTTTCTTAAGTGCTTTTCAAATTTTTATCAAACTCTGCTGGAAGACGGACCTTCTGTAAACTTAGCCGATTTTGTCGAATCTTATGCACCTCACTTTCCATCTTGAATTTGAAACAACTATTTTCACCCCTAATCATCCCGATAGGACTTCATATGTCAAAAATATAACCTTACTACTTCTTTAACTCATTCATACCTAAGCCGAATATACGGGGTGTTACACGAGGCAAGTCTCCTGTCTAACCTTGTGATGGGGAAATCTACCCTGTAGGTATTATATCTGTTTTGTGCTACTTGTTGGGGAGATACATATGAACGAGGTCATGAGAGTCCATATGCATCTAGAATCATGTTTATGCCCAGGTAGACCTAGGACTTTACCATGCAATATTTATATTACTTGAACTTAACTTGTTAGTCTTATTACCTAAACTTATAATTGATATTTGATTAGATATTATGTTAGGTCGAGCCTCATTCCCTTGAGTTGTTTGGCGGGATACTTGATTGTTGGTAAAAGTCAAGCTTACTTTATGTTCTAGTCCTTGTGTTGTAAATATGTGGCCCGTAGTTCAATATATTCCTCTATTCCTATGGATCGGACTGAATGCCTTGGTAGTGCTATGAAATAGCAATATGGATCTGGTCGTACGACCTCGGTATTATAATTGATATGCATCCATGGATCGGGTCGTATGACCTCGACAATGTACATGATTATTAGGGATCGGGCCGCACCACCTTGGCATAATTCGTGTGTAATATCGCTAGGAGTCTGAATATACATGAGATTTCATTTTTAATTTGGAACTTGATATTCATTTGATGTTTCTTATCTACTTAATACGGCACATGATATGTGAGGATTTCATAAGGTTATTTTGTTGTAGTATCATGCTAGTTACAATTTTTCTTATTTCTTTATTACTGTTGAGCCTCGTACCTATTGATAATTCATGTATTCTATTCATTGGACCACTAGTAAGTGTCGATATCGATCACTCGTTACTACTTCTTTGGGACTAGACTAGATACTATCTAGGTATGCGTTGATTTACTTACTTGATAACTAGGGATTTTACCTTGTTTTACACTCTAACTTGCTTATGTTTTGTATGAAATTGTACACAAAATAGTCCTAAAGGCTTACATGTTGTGCTTGTTGCAGGGTTCAAATAATGACAATTAGTCAAAGACCTGCTCAAAAAGGAGTGATACTTGCACAAAGACCAAGAACAACCAAAGGCCAAGTTCAGTAGACCACCGCGGACCGCATTCCACTTTATGCGGTTCGCAGTGGTGAGATTCAGAGAGCTCATTTCCAAGGCAAGAATCAACGCGGACCGCGATGATGAGAATCAGAGAATCCCGCACTTAGAGTCTAGAGGACTACCGCGGACCGCGGTCCATCTTATGTGGACCGTGGTGGCCAAGTTCAGAGCTCGGGAGTGTGAAGCCAAAAAGCCTCTCCGTGGCTGCGGTCCATTCTTCGCGGTCCGCGGTGACCCCGCAGTGGCATTTTTGTCTGGAATTTTCGGCTGAGTATAAATAGCTTCTTTTGTATTTTTTTTAGGTCAAGCTTGGTATCAGATATTGTGGGCAGCTCGTGAATAATTTCTTTTCATCTTTTTGAGCAATGTTAGCTAGATTTCAACATTGAATCTTCTTATTTTATTTTATAATTCAATCATATTGGTTTTGCTTCATCTATTTCTGTGATTTCTTCATTGATTATGAGTAGCCAAAACCCATTAGCTAGGGTTGTGGCTCAACCCTAGTGTGGGTCTGTAATGGGTTCTTTAAATTAGGGATTAGATGTTTATGGGTGATGGATATTTGGGTTGATTTGTGGTTTTCTTGTTAAAATTGGTGGTTGCAAATACTAATTGGTGTTCAATTGACTTGGGTCCTTCTTGAGAAAGAGGACTTAAGTCTAGGAAATCAAACCAACAAGGAATTGGGATGAAATCATGAGAATTGATAGTCCTAATTAACGGGTTAAACCTCGAGAGAGTAAAACCCTACTTGAGCCCATATTTCTTGTGCAAATTTGACATCCAATTGATCTTGAGAAAGGCAATTAGGCATAGCCACTCAAACTACCGAGAGGTATAGAGTGGGTAACTTTGGAGCATTGGCTATATCATAATTTCCCGAATAATATCTTTGCCTTAGATATTAGGATCCGTTAATTACTTGCCTAGGTAAAAGTCATAACCCTAGTGCCTTTATCCACTTAGAAAACAACCCAAAAAGATAATAGTAGTTCAATTGCAATTATCATTAGTATAAATCGTAGTTATAGTATAAACCCAACAATTATGAAAAGTGTTATTAAGAGCACAAACCACTGCTAGATCACCTAGAAACTCAACTCCAAATCATAACTCTCTGAGGATTCGATCCCGACCTTTCAGGTAAAAGTTGCACCGACCCTCATCTTCCTACTTTAATAGTAGTGTGGGTGAGAGTTGATCACTTCTTGGCGCCGTTGCCGGGGAGTTATACGGTGTTGATTATATACGTGAATAGTAGTGTTAAATGTTTTTATTTCCTTTTTCTATTAACGTGTGTGTTGAATCATTTCAGTTCTGATGGCGTATCCTTTGGGAAACATCGTGGAGGAGATATATGACAACCAAGAAAATAAAATAAACCAAGTACCTCCTCCCAGACGAGGCCGACCGGCCAATATTAATGAGGATATTCAAGATCCTCCTCCGCCACCAGCTCCCATAGCTGCCCCTTGGGTCCTTCCAAATGAGGGGTATGCTAGTGCCATTGTCCCGCCGAGAATTCGGGCGGGAAATTTTCAAATAACAAATGTGATGTTGACTCTCTTGGAGCAGCGAGGTTATTTCACCGGAGTTGCACATCAAAATGCTTACAAACATCTTAAGGGATTCGTGGATACCTGTTGGGGTAGTAAGCAGACGAATGTCTCGAAGGATGCATTGAGACTTCGGTTATTCCCCTTCTCTCTTTGAGGGAAGGCTCTTGATTGGCTCAAGTGGCTTCCCAACTACTCAATATCTACTTGGGATGAGCTCGCGGACAAGTTTATTGCTAAATTTTTCTCCCCAAGTCATATGACGGCGCTCATAGATAAAATCTTGTCCTTTAAGCAAGAACCCAACGAGCCTTTGCATGAGATATGGGAGCGATACCGGACCATGGTTAAGGAATGTCCGAACAACGACATGAGTGAAGCCATGATCCAGTAAACTTTCTATCGAGGGATAAACACTGTCAATCAATGTGTGGCCAATCAGTTGGCCGGTTGAAATTTCATGAAATTGACTTACCCCGAGGCATGTGAGGTATTAGATGAGATGGCTGACATATCGTCATCTTGGCAAAGCATAGCAAACGTACCTCAGGGTGAGTCCGGTGTCAATAGTCTTCATAAAGAGCTCCAAGAACAAGGGCAGGCAATTGCCGAGCTCACTACCACTATGAACCAACTTGCCAAAGCCCAACTCCAACAATTGCAAGGGCCGTAGCAAGTAAATGCCATTGAGGGAGTGAATGTGTTGGGAAATCAAAGAAGACCTCGGGGAAATCAAAAGCAAAGCAACAATGATCAGGGTGACCAAGGGCCAAGTGGATATAGTCAAGAATAGCAATATGATGATCAAGAAGACGATGTGATGTATGCTAATAACTACCAAGGTCAAGGAAACAGTCAAAGAAACAATCAAAACTGGAGAAACCAAGGCAACAATCAAAGTTGGGAAAATCAAAGACAAAGAAATTGGAACAATAAAAACAATGCACGAAGCTGGAGGAACAACAATGATAATAATTGGAGTGGAGGTAACAACAACAACAACAATTGGGGTGGTAATGGTAACCAGGGGTCGGGCTTTCAAAGGCCCCCGATGTACCAACAACCAAGCAATCCACCCCCGTACCAATCTCAAGGACAAAGCTCATCAAGCAATGATATGGGAAGGATTTAACAAATGTTCAAGCAGATGATGGAGCAAAATGCGGACTCTGATGCTCAGTTGGCCTCTCACAACACCTCCATTAGAAATCTTGAAGTGCAAATGGGCCAAATTTCTCATGCCTTAAACACACGCCCAAAGGGTGCACTACCGAGTGATACGGTGGTGAACCCCAAGGGTGGAAACAATAATAATACCGGTCACGCCATGGCGGTGACCACGAGAAGTGGAAAAGGTGGTGAAGGAAGTACTTCTAGGCAAAAGCGAATTGTTGTTGATGATGATGAATTGCCCCATGGTGAGTTACCAATTGAAGTTGAGCAAGCGGTGGAAGAGCCAACTACTAGTGAGGTGAGAATTGATATCCATGATAATGGGGGGATTTGAAAAGAGATGTGAACCCATCTAGGGAACACGTGATTGATATGCCGGAACCGGTGGTGCCACAAGTCAAGGCACCATTGCCTAGGCCCCCTCCTCCATACCCTCAACGGTTGGAAAAACAAAAGAAAGATAATCAATTCAAGAAGTTTATTGATATGATGAAGAGTATTTCCATCAATCTCCCGTTGGTAGAAGCCCTGGAACAAATGCCCGGATATGCTAAGATCATGAAGGACTTAGTCACTAAAAAGCGGTCTATGGAGTGTGAGACCATTAAGATGACTCACCAAGTGAGTGCCATAGTACATTCAATGGCACCCAAACCTGAAGACCCGGGAGCTTCTACCATTCCTTGCACAATCGGGAGTGCGGATTTTGCTAAAGCCTTGTGTGACCTTGGAGCGATTATAAACTTGATGCCATACTCGGTATTTAAAATATTGGGAATCGGGCAACCTAGGGCGACCTCCATGCGTTTGCAAATGGCGGATAGGTCGATGAAGAGGCCCCTAAGGATAATTGATGATGTATTGGTGTGGGTGGACAAATTTATTTTGCCTGCATATTTGTCATATTGGACTACGAAGTGGATTACGAGGTCCCCATTATTTTGGGAAGGCCTTTCCTTGCAACGGGGAAGGCCTTAGTTGATGTGGAAGCTGGGGAGATCACTTTTCGTGTGGGCAATGAAAAAGTGGTGTTCCATGTGTGTAAGTTAATGAAGCAGCCAAACAGTACATAAGTATGCTCTTTCATGGACCTCGTCACTGAGGTTATTATTGATGATGCTAGCTCTATGATTCATGTTGATGATCCAGTGGAGGCTGCCTTGTTGAGCCATGAGGACACCGTGGTAGATGGTTTTCTTGAAACTACAAATGCCCTTCAAGGCATGGGTTCTTACTCCTATAGTCCCCAAAAGCTATCATTGGACTTGGAGAACCGGAAGACTCCTCCAACAAAGCCTTCAATTGAAAAGGCCCCAACTTTGAAGTTGAAGCCACTACCATCCCATCTCAGGTATGAATATCTCGGTCCCTCTCGCACTTTGCCTGTTATTCTTTCCTCTTGCCTAACCCAATTGCAGGTAGACTCAACTTTGAAAATGCTAAGGAGAAGGAAGAAAGCCATTGGATGGACTCTTGCGGACATTCGGGGAAGCCCCGCTTTTTGTATGCACAAAATCATCATGGAGGATGGAGAAAAGCCTTTTGTAGAACACCAACGAAAGCTCAACGAGGCAATGCAAGAGGTGGTGAAGAAAGAAATTATTAAATGGCTTGATGCAGGGGTTGTCTACCCAATTTCGGATAGCGCTTGGGCTTCTCCGGTCCAATGCGTTCCAAAGAAGGGTAGCATGACGGTGGTCCAAAACGACAAAAATGAGCTCATTCCAACGAGAACGGTCACAGGTGGCGGGTGTGTATGGACTAGCGCAAGCTCAACAAAGTGACCCGCAAGGACCATTTCCCCTTGCCCTTCCTGGATCAAATGTTAGATAGGCTTGCGGGTCGGGCTTTCTAATGCTTTCTGGATGGGTATTCAGGATATAATCAGATTTTGATTGCCCCGGAGGATCAAGAGAAGACCACATTCATATGTCCTTATGGTACCTTTGACTTCGCCCGGATGCCTTTCAGTCTTTGCAATGCACCTGCCACTTTTCAACCAAGCATGATGGAGATATTTACAAATATGGTTGAAGACTTCCTCGAGGTGTTTATTGTTGACTTCAGTGTAGTTAGGGATTCCTTCGATGAGTGTTTGAGCAATCTTGACAAAGCCCTTGCTCGCTGTGAAGAGACCAACCTAGTACTGAACTGGGAAAAGTGCCACTTTATGGTGGAAGAAGGAATAGTGTTGGGTCACAAAATCTCGAGGAACGGTATTGAAGTGGACAAGGAAAAAATTGAAGTGATTTCTAAGTTTCCACCTCCAACTTCGGTTAGGGGAGTCCGGAGCCTCCTTGGACACGTCGGGTTCTATCGTCGTTTCATTAATGACTTCTCTAAGGTGGTAAATCCTTTGCAAATTGCTAGAGAAAGATGTCAAATTTCATTTTGATGAAAACTGCATGAATGCCTTTGAATTGTTGAAGCACAAGCTTACCACAAATCCTATTATCATCGTGCCCGATTGGAGCTCTCCTTTTGAGCTTATGTGCGACTCTAGTGATGTGACTGTGGGGGCGGTGTTGGGCCAGAGGGTTAACAAGATCTTTCACCCTATCTATTATGCTATCAAAACAATGAACTCGGCCCAAATGAACTACACTGTCATGGAGAAGGAGTTATTGGTCATAGTCTTTGCGATGGAAAATTTTCATCCTTATCTCATGGGTGCCAACGCCATAGTTCACACTGACCATGCGGCACTCCGGTATCTCAGGACCAAAAAGGATTCCAAGGCGAGACTCATGCGGTGGGTATTGTTGCTTCAAGAGTTCGACTTGGAGATTATTGATCGAAAAGGAAGTGAAAACCAAGTGGCCGACCATCTTTCTCGATTGGAGGAGAAAGGTCGACCTTGTGATGGGCTTGAAATTAATGACAGTTTCCCCGATAAGCAACTTCTTTCTGTGTCAATGCAAGAAATACCAAGGTTCTCCGACATTGCCAACTATCTTGTCACTAGTGTTGTTCCTTTTAAGCTCTCTTCCAACCAAAGGAAGAAGCTTAGGAGGGATAGCATGGACTTCTATTGGGATGAACCATATTTATTCAAGATTTGCACTGACGGGGTCATCTGGCGATGTGTACCGGAAGAAGAACAATGGTCTATTCTTGAGTCTTGCCACTCCTCACCTTATGGTGGACATCATGGAGAGGCAAGGACTACTTCAAAGGTGTTGAGTTGTGGTTTCTTTTGGCCTGATGCCGGTGACTTAGTCAAGAGATGTGATGAGTGTCAGGGGCCGGGGGAATTTCAAAGAAAGATGAGATGCCTCTCAATACTATTCTCGAAGTGGATATTTTTTATGTATGGGGTATCGATTTCATGGGCCCGTTTGTTAGCTCTTGTGGGAACACATACATTCTCGTGGCGGTGGTTTATGTCTCTAAATGGGTTGAAGCAGTGGCTCTACCCAACAATGAGTCCCAGAGTGTTGTTGCATTTCTCCAGAAGAGCATTTTTACAAGGTTTGGCACGCCTCGTGCAATAATTAGTGATGGGGGGTCGCATTTCTGTAATAAAGATTTTGACACCTTGCTTGCAAAGTATAGTGTAAATAACAAAGTTACCACCCCCTATCATCCCCAGGCGAGTGGCCAAGTTGAAGTCTCAAACAGGGAAATCACCAGTATATTGTCAAAGACGGTCAATGCAAATAGGACCGATTGGTCAAAGAAGTTGGATGACGCTCTATGGGCTTATATGACTGCTTGCAAGACCCCGATCGGTATGTCTCCGTACCGATTGGTGTTTGGGAAAGCTTGCCATCTACCGGTTGAGTTAGAGCATAAGGCCATGTGGGCCTTGAGAAAGTTGAATCTTGAATGGGATGTGGTAGCCAATCTTCGTGTGGAGCAGCTTAATGAACTTGACGAATTAAGATTCCATGCCTACTCCAGTTCGTCCTTGTACAAGGACAAAATGAAGTACCTTCATGATAAGTATGCTCGTGGCAAGGAGTTCAAAGTAGGTGACTTGGTTCTCTTGTTCAACTCTCGGCTATGTCTATTTCCGGGAAAGCTTAAGCCAAAATGGAGCGGACCTTTTGAAGTTGTGTTTGTGACTCCGTTTGGTGCACTTGATCTAAAGAAAAAAAGTGGGGAGATTTTCAGAGTTAATGGGCACAGGGTCAAGCACTACCTGGGCAAAATTGATGACAGCCATGTGGTGGCACTTCTCCATCTCAAACGAACTAGGTAACATGCGTCGTACCGCGACATTAAATCAGGCACTTCTTGGGAGGCAACACATGTGTCTTTTTTTTTTTTTCTTTGATTTTCTTGGTAGTATAGGACTCATTTTTGCACTAACTAGTTTGGGGACGTTTTAGGAATTATTTTGATGCAGGGCAAAAAGCTAAGTGTTGGAATGTCAGCTCTCTGAAGTTTGCATTGCGGACCGCGGTCCTATTTTCGCGGTCCCGGAGACATCTCACAAGAAAATGAGTCTCTGAAGTTTGCTTTGCGGCCGCGGTACCCTTTTTTGCGGACCGCGGTGCACCACTGCGGCCACAGTTGAGTTTTCGCGGTCCGCGGTGGCCAATTGTCCATTTGCTCAGAAAGTTGAAAGACTGCAGCCCGCGGTGGGTAAGTACAGCGGGTCCCAAGCCCCCTTCTATAAATAGACCTTCAGGGCTTTATTTTACACTTTACGCACTTTGACTCTCCACAGTAAAAATTTCACCTGTGCATCACTCTCCATACTTTCAAGTGTCCATTTCATTCATCTAATCTTCATCCCGCATCTAGTAAGTGTAATTGTGATTCCATAACTTCTTAATTTGATTATTTTCTTGTTTATTTGGTAGATTTTCTTCTCTTTTTCTCCCTTTTTCTTCTTTAAGCCTTTAACCATGTTAGGGTTAGTTCATAATGCTCAATTTAGACCATTTGTAGTTAATTTCACTGATTAAACACTTAGGGTTTTAACATCATGTGCCTTTGAACTTGAAATTAACTGTAAAATTGAAACCCTAGGTTTTTGGAATTAGCGCGGTCCGCGGTGCTTTTACGCGGACCGCGGTGCTTGAATTGTCAGTCTCCAATTGATGACCGCGGACCGTAGTCCTTGTTGTGCGGTCCGCGGTGCTTGACTTCAGAGAAAGGGGTAGTCTGAATCCCACTTCTCCGTGGACCGCAGTCGTCTTTTTGCGATCCGCGGTGCCTGAGTGCGGACCGCGATCTCTTTTACGCGGTCCGCGATGCCCATATTCAGAGAATTGATTCTTCTGACCCTTCCTCAACGCGGACCGCGGCCCCAACTTCAGCAACTGAATTCTCTGTAACTAACTCTTCTGTTTTCTCTCACCTATACACTGATTGGATACTAACAATCTTTAAATGATTTGAACTTGCAGAAAATGGTCCAATCAAGAGGTGGTAGATGTAAACCCAGTGGTAGGGGAGATTCTTCCCGGGGAAGAGTCAAGGGAACGATAAAACTTACTCCCAAAGCCCGGGAAGCTATAAAAGCCACTAGGAAAACAATCTGGGCCATGGATAAAGATGCCTCCCACTCGGGAAATGAGTATATACCCTCCGGAGGGGAGTCTTCAGAATCCATACCAGTGCACTACCCTGACTTTCCGGAGAGGTTTAGGTTGACCAATGAGCCCTCTGACTCTCCCCCTGCCCAAGCATCAGCCAATTACGAGTCGTCTGAAAGCTCAGCATCAGGGAGTGACCATGCAGACTCCACCTCGCCCACAGCTTCACTATCAGATAAGCACACTGGAGATGAAGGAGAAGATGATGAACCCCGAGGAGGGGGTAAACCCCAAGTTGGGGCAGCTGAAAGAACTAGGAAACTAGATGTGTGGCAAGATAGATTCGTGAGTGAGCCAGCCTTTCACAGATTCTGGGAATGGTGGTCAGAAAGAAAATTAATACCGGAGCGCAAGTTCATCATAAGGGATCTTTTACCACAAAACTCCAATGTGGGTAGACAGTTCAGGGAGAGAAAGGGTTGGGGCTACTTCACTTGTGCTTTGCCGGAGGCCAATGAACACCTTGTCAAGGAGTTCTACACTAACTTAGCCTATCGGAAAAAGGACTCCAAGGCCACTATGGTGAGAAATCTGACAGTACCATTTGATGGGGCTGCATTGAATGCATATTTAGAGTTTGATGAGGAAGGTGAGACAGAGTACTTAGAGAAGTTGAATGCTGGAGATGAGGCCCGTCATTGGCTAGCGGAGCACTTGGCCAATCCAGGTAAGACCCCTGACTGGTTGCAAGCAGGGAAGGTAATTTTCAGGAGAACACTGAACTTTGAGGCCAAAGGGTGGGAAACATTTGTATGTAGCAGGATAGATCCCACCTTCCATGAAAATACTATTCCTCTCTAGCGGGCTGTGTTGATTGCTTCTATCATGGCAGGATACCCAATCAATGTTGGGAATGTTATGTCACGTGTTATTACCAGGGTAGTGAATGAAAATGATAGAGCCTACCCCTTCCCAAACTTCCTGACTATGTACTTTAAAGATAAAAAGGTTGAGAAGAGAAGGTTTGATGTGAAGTTGAAGCAAAAAACTCCTTTCTCCTGGTACGACCTTCAGAGTGATGACAACCCGAAGAGCAAGAAGTTCAAAGGTAAATCCATTGCTTCCACTGGCCAGTTTGAAGACCCAGTGGTTGTAGTGGAATCTTCTCAGCCCGAGTCACCCATCCCAGACATTGCTCCAGGCCCCTCCACTTCAGCAGACCCAGGCATTCCTGCATCACGGGCATATCCTCTGACTGCCCACAGACTAAGCCAATCCCTTACCAGCATCAACAACTGGATGCAAGCAGCTACTTCTAAGTTGTCTGTGCTTTCTTCGTCTGTGGCAGCCCAAGCTGCACCTCCCCAACCACAGGTTCCCCAGTCTGTGAGGATACTCTCAAGGAACTTCTGGACAAACAGAAGAAAATCATTGATAACTAGAAGTTGATTCTAGAAGTTGTTGGTTCCCACGGGAAGGCATTGAAGGATCTTGCAAAGGATACCAAGAGGCTAAAGAAGACTCGTGCATCCAAGGAGTCCGTGAAGGGGCTGAGGAAGGAGGTAGATAAGATAAAGGAGGACCACCTACCATTGGATTTGCTGCTTCAGGATCCTGCTGCCCAGACTGAGCTAGAGCCAGAGATAGATAGGCCAGCTAAAAGGAGGAGAGTGTTGCCCCGTACAGAGGGCATTGTGATAGAGTTGGCGGACCCGCCAGTACATGCCCAGGCTACATAGGAGGTTTAGGTCCAGGTACCAATGGATACACAGGGTTCTGGGGACCAGTCTCAGGTTCCCACACAGTCCGCAGACCCCGGGACCCACACTGAGGATCCCACACATACAGAGGGCCTATAGGGAGTTTCTCTTTACTCTCTTTCTCCTTACTTTTTTATTAGCTTATTTTGATAGTTAGCATTGAGGACAATGCTAGCTTTTAATTGGGGGAGTGACCTTATTTTGATTTGATTTGGATGACTGTATAAATTAGATACTATTTTTATTATGCTTTATTTTATTTTATTTTTATTTTTTGGGTATGTACATAACTTTACTATTTTAGTACTTTTCTTAATTTTGCACTTTTTGGTCTGTATATAAAGTTACTTTCCAATGTATATATTCATCCCCCTTTATGTATATTCGATTAAATCCCCTCTTGTACATATTCATTATACTTTACGCATTTTACTTTCCGCATTTTTCCTTTTTATAGCTTCTTATTTTATTTTCATAGCTTCTTGGTTTGAATTTTTCGCGTGCAATAAGCCTTTGGTTTTCTTATGCCATGGTTCTTTCCAAATGTGGAATTTGTGTGAACCGGGTGGCTCTTCCCGAGGATGGATGGTGTGACAACCTTCTTAAGCGTTTGAGTCTGTTTTTCCTTTTGTTTCTTTTTAATAGCTAGTGAATAGAGGTGCCTCAAGCAAAGCTTCACTTGGGCCTAACACATTTGCCTTTGATCCTATGGTCAAAAACAAATCGTTGTGTTTAGGATGGTGAAAGTTGTGACCTTGAGACTCTTGTGTTGGCCGATAATCATCAAATGGTTTTTTGGGACCATTGTGTTGCTCAAAGCATAACTAAGGTCATTGTGGGCCCCCGACTCTGTTTCTTTAGCAATCCCATAGCTTGAGTGATGAGAGTTTGAATTGCAAGTCCAAGTCCCGTGCCATTAGTCCAGAACTTGCCCTAAATGTTTGTCTAGGCAAAATCCTAAGTGTAGTTTGACTTGAGAAGTGATTATAGACTCTCCTTGATCCAAACAATGACTTGAACATTTCCACAGCCTACCAATGATAATTTCCCTAGTCAACCCTTTTGAGCCTTAGACCTTTTTCTTTCAAAAACCATGATACAAGCCTTTACCCATTTCGACCCTCTCTTGGCACCCAATCTTTCCTTAGCACAAGGCAAAATCATAAGTTTGGGGGAGAGAAAAGGAATGAAATAAAGTGAAAAAGGCAGTACAAAAGAAAGAAAAGGAAAGGCAATGAAAAAGAAAGAAAAGAAAAAAAAATCAAAAAGCCAAAAAGAATAAACAAAGTAGAAGAAATAAAGGGAATCAATGAAAGAAAATGAGATTAAATGCGTGGAATACTTAGAAAAGAGAAAAATGATTTGAATGAACAAAAAGGTGTGAAAGTATGTCTCTCCAACCCCTCAGAAAGAGCTAATTGACTCAAGAAGTCAAAAGAATGTGAAACAAATGAAGTGCTTAAGGGAAGATAGCACTCACTTTGACCAAATATTTCCTACCTTTAACCAAAAGCCTTCATCGTGTACCCACAAAAGCCCTATATGATCTTGAGTTGAATGAAACTTACATTAGTGGTGACTCACATAAGGGGAAAGCCTTTGGTACTTTGAGTCGGACTTGAGTCTTTTCTTTGAGAGAGGTGAGTGAACTCCCATTATCCTCGTTTTGAGCATTACAATTCTAGAGTGAGGTGCTTAGGGAGAGTTGAGGAGTATGAGTTTGGGTTCCACGATGACCAAAGTGGTAGTAAGAGTTTTATTGATGAGTCGAGTCAACTCTTGATGCTCTTATGTCGCACTTAAATCAATGGTTTTAAAAGGGTCAAATGTGTTAATGATTCATTTGTATTGAGGTCAATTGTTAGTCCCAATTGATGCTAGAAGAGGTTACCTTAGGACAGCTGAATTTTCTTGGAATTACTCAAGAAGGGGTGGGGCTTATTTTGTTTGCTTGAGGACAAGCAAAAGCTTAAGTTTGGGGGAGTTGATAACTAGGGATTTTACCTTGTTTTACACTATAACTTGCTTAAGTTTTGGATGCAATTGTACACAAAATAGTCCTAAAGGCTTGTGTGTTGTGCTTGTTGCAGGGTTTAGCCAAAAATGATGATATTAGTCAAAGACCTGCTCAAAAAGGAGTGAAACTTGCACAAGGACCAAGAACAACCAAAGGCCAAGTTCAATAGACCACTGCGGACCGCGGTCCACTTTATGCGGTCCGCAGTGGTGAGGTTCAGAGAGATCATTTCTAAGGAAAAATCAACGCGGGCCGCGGTCCATTATCCGCGGGCCGCGGTCCATTATCCGCGGACCGCGGTGATGAGAATCAGAGAATCCAGCACTTGAAGTCTAGAGGCCTACCGCGGACCGCGGTCCATTCTTCGCAATCCGCGTTGAAGCCACCGCGGCCGTGGTCCATTTTATGCGGACCGCGGTGGCCAAGTTTAGAGATCAGAAGTGTGCAGCCAAAAATCCTCACCGCGGTCGCGATCCGCGGTGACCCCGCAGCGGCATTTTTGTCCGAAATTTTTGGCTGAGTATAAATAGCTTCTTTTGTTTTTTTTTTTTTAGGTCAAGCTTGGTATCAGATATTGTGGGCAGCTCGTGAATAGTTTCTTTTCATCTTTTTGAGAAATTTTAGCTAGATTTCAACATTGAATCTTCTTATTTTATTTTATAATTAAATTATATGGGTTTTGCTTCATCTATTTCTGTGATTTATTCATTAATTATGAGTAGCTAAACCCATTAGCTAGGGTTGTGGCTCAACCCTAGTGTGGGTCTTTAATGGGTTCTTTAAATTAGGGCTTAGATGTTTATGGGTGATGGATATTTGGGTTGATTTGGGGTTTTCTTGTTAAAATTGGTGGTTGCAAACACTAATTGGTGTTCAATTGACTTGGGCCCTTCTTGAGAAAGAGGAATTAAGTCTAGAAAATCAACCCAACAAGGAATTGGGATGAAATCATGAGAATTTATAGTCCTAATTAACGGGTTAAACCTCGAGAGAGTAAAACCCTACCTGAGCCCATATTACTTGTGCAAATTTGACACCCAATTGACCTTGAGAAAGGCAATTAGGCATAGCCACTCAAACTACCGAGAGGTATAGAGTGGGTAACTTTGGAGCATTGGATATATCATAATTTCCCGAATAACATCTTTGCCTTAGATATTAGGATCTGTTAATTACTCGCCTAGGTAAAAGTCATAACCCAGTGCCTTTATCCAATTAGAAAACAACCCAAAAAGATAATAGTAGTTCAATTGCAATTATCATTAGTACAAATCATAGTTATAGTATAAACCCAAAATTTATGAAAAGTGTAATTAAGAGCACAAACCACTGCTAGATCACCTAGAAACTCAACTCCAAATCATAACTCTCTAAGGATTCGATCCCGACCTTTCAGGTAAAAGCTGCACCGACCCTCATCTTCCTACTTTAATAGTAGTGTGGGTGAGAGTCGATCAGTACTCATGCTACACTTGTGCACTAATTGTGCAGGTAGTAAGACATGTACTTATGGTGGTCATTTGGCCGCGTAGAGCAAGTTGCCGAGGAGACTTTGTGGTGAGTTGCTCCCTATGTTACGATCCACAGCATACAGAGTCTCTGATCTATCCATTTATTGTATTCTATCTATTTCCTATTCCAGATAGCCGTTGTAGTAGTAGTGTATACTCTAGTAAATGCTCATGCACTTGTGACACCGGGTTTTGGGGGTTCCTATTAGATGCTCAAAATTATATTTAATATTATTATTATCATTTCGCTTTATGATTTATTCATACTAGTTAATTTGGTAAAGAAGAGAATATGTTTCCATGAATTCTAAGTTTAATTCTATTTATTTAATGCAATCCCTATTTTTAAAAGTTAAAGTGGATAATTAAGTGGAGGTTCACGGGTAGGCTTGCCTAGCAGTATCGTTAGGCGCCATCACGACCTATTATGGGTTTTGGGTCGTGAAAGTTTGGTATCAGAGCTCTAGGATCATGTAGGTCTCATGAGTCATGAGCAACTCTAGTGGAGACTTGCAAATCGATACGAAGACGTATGTACTTATCTTTGAGAGGCTACAAGGCTTTTAAGAGAACTTTCCTTTCTTAATTCATTGTCGTGTGATTTGTTTTCGTTGAAGCCTATGTGTAACGACCCGATCGGTCGTTCCTAGAGTTTAGCCCCGTTGCCCTTATTTCTGCTTTATTATGTGTTGTTCAGCTTTTCTATGTTGTGTTGGGACGGTTGGCTCGGGTTCGGAGTGATTGTGGAGAGAAATGAGACACTTAGTCTCTTAAGTTGGCTTTATAGTTAGAAAAGTCAACCGGAAGTTGACATATAGGTAAATGACCTCGGAATGTGATTTTTATAGCTCGGATAACTTCATTAGGTGATTTGGGACTTAGGGCTGTGTTCAGAATATTTTTCGGAGGTCCAGACTAGAATTAGGCTTGAATTGGCGAAATTGACTTTTTGGCGTCTTCCGGTCGGCACTGGAAAATTAGCTATCGGGGTCGGAATGGAATTCGGAAAGTTGGAGCATGTCCGTAGCGTCATTTGCGACGTGCGCAAAATTTGAGGTCAATCATACATTATTTGATAAGTTTCGACAACAAATGTAGAAGTTTGAAGTTCTAAAGTTCATTAGGCCTGAATTGGGGTGCGATTCATGATTTCGATGTGATTTGAGGCTTTGAGCAGGTCCGTGTTATGTTATGGGACTGGTTTGTGTGATTGGACGGGGCCCCAAGGGCCTCGGGTGTGTTTCGGGGTGGTTTCGGATCATTTCGGGTTGTTTGCAATAGCTGATATTGGTGTCTGGTGTTGTTCTTCGTGTTCGCGAGGATCCTCTCACGTTCGCGAAGAAGGATTTGGCTTCAGGGACTTTGTTCTTCGCGTTCGCGAAGAGAACCCCTCATTCGCGAAGAAGAAATATCTATGTTACATATGGCTGACTTTGGAGGCTCATATCTCACGATATATAAGGAATTTGAAGATAAACCAAAAACGGAAGTTGTAGCTATTTGAGTCTAGTTTTCAGTAAAGTAAATCATTTAGTATTTGGATTTGTGTACAAAGCGTTATGTCTGGTACACTACATACTGTCTGGGAAGATGAAGAAAAATTTTATGTTGCACAGGGATGACTTTGGCAGCTTATATCTCAAAATCTATAAGTAAATGGAAAATTACCAAAACATCAAAGTTGTAGATCTTGATGTATAGTTTCCAAAACATTAAACCATTTGTCATTTGGACTTTTTTACTAAAAAGTATGGCCATTATACTACAGGTTGTCTGAGAAGAGTTTGGAAATGGCTTTTGAGAGATTTTGTTCATCACGAACGCGATGGGTGGCCCGCGAACACGAAGAAGGAATACCTGGGAAGAATTAAAGTTCAAAACGAGGGTTTTGAGTTCATATCACAAAATTTAATTTGGAGCTCGGTAGAAGGCGGTTTTTGGAGAGATTCTTGCGTGGGTGTTTGGGGTAAGTGATTCTTACCTAGTTTTGGTTAATTCCCAAGATTATACCTTTAATTTCATCATTTAATTTGTGATTTGAGGTGGAAATTGGGTGAAAAGTGGAAGAAAGTTTGGGAAATTCTTTTGGGGATTTGAATGGGCATTTGAGGTCAGATTTCGATGAATTTGATATGGGTAGACTCGTGAGTGAATAAGGGTTCTAGTTTTGTGATTTTTATCGAATTTGAGACGTGGGCCCAGGGGTCAGGTTTGGCCAATTTCGATATTTGTGATGTAAATTGATAATTTTGATGTGGTTCCTTTCACATCTATTAATGATATTTAAACAGATTTTGGTTAGATTCTGAGCAATTGGAGGCCGAGTCGAGAGGAAAAAGCATTGTGGATTAGGATTTTTAGCCGGTTTGAGGTAAGTAACGCTTACAAACTTGGTTCTCAGAGTTCGAAACCCTGAACTACGTGTAATGTGGTCAGAATTTGGTGACGCACATACCAAGTGACGAGCGTGCACCGTGAGATTTGTGACCTGGTTCATTCCATGGAACCATTTAGGATTTCTTTACTGATTGTTGTCATCTCGTGTGTTTCATTGATATTATATACTCAGTCATGTTATAGCATATCATATCATGTCTCAGTCTCGGTAATTGTTGATTTTGCACATTATATCATTGATTCGGGCTAGTTCATGCATTGTGAGCCCATGTGAGCGAGACTGGAGAGTGATGACTGAGTGAGGCCGAGAGCCTGATATTGAATGACGGATATGGGATCGGGCTGCACGCCGCAGCATGTTATATTGATTATGCCTGGATCTGGCTTATGTTAGCGCGTGGGCTGTAGGAGCCCCTCCGGAGTCTGTAACACACCCCCAGTGAGCGCAGTGATATTGAGGAATGGATCTTCCCTAGACATGGATCTTGTCTGAAGTGTTTATATTTGGAGATGGATCTTCTCCATGAGGCTGGATTGGCATGTCTTCCTCGGTACTGAGAAACTGATGTCCAATATGTATATATATATTCTGGGATAGATCTTCCATGGGCCATGTGATCCATATACAGTACCGAGTGGTTGTGAGGTGTATTATTAGCTGGAGATGGATCTTCTCCATAGGGCTGGATTGGCCTTCCTCAGTACTGAATGACTCCAGTCTCATGTGTATATATTCTGAGATGGATCTTCCCTAGGCCATGCAAGCCATATACAGTAATGAGTGGATGAGTATTTGAGAGTGGGAGAACATTGTGCATTTCATATTGTTGATGCATTGGCATGTAGAATACACTGAGTTATATTTGTTAAACTGTTCAGAACTATACTTGTCTTACTACCTTGAGCTTTCTAGATAACTGAAAGCATGCCTAAATTTCTGTATATTGGTTGTGTTATAAATGTTGAGGTTTAGTCCGTCACTACCTCTCAGCCCACATTTTGGGCTTGTTACTTACTGAGTTGGTGTACTCACGTTACCCCCTGCACCTCGTGTGCAGATTCAGGTATCTCAGGCCACGATATTGCCATCTTATCTTTGTTGTGGTTCATCTTTGGAAAGAGCGAGATAGCTGTTTGACGATCGCAGACCCGCCTTTCTCCTTCCCTATCTTCCCTGTGTATTTTGTTAGCTATTTCTCAGATAATTGTTTGTCTCGATGTATTTTGGCATAGTTGTAGTATGGCTCATGACTTAGTGACACCAGATTATGGGATTTCTCTTTTTACAGTATTTTGGATTTGATTTTATCTTTTCATTCGGTCTCTCTAATGAGAAAGGTTAATATTCAAACATTGTCATGATAGAAAACGAATTGGTAAAGAGTATAGGCCTGCCTAGTTCCACGATAGGCACTATCACGACCGGGTTGGTTTTGGGTCATGACAAGTTGGTATCAGAGCTCTAGGTTATTAGGTCTCACAAGTCATGAGTAGGTTTAGTAGAGTCTTGCGGATCGGTATGGAGACGTCTGTACTTATCTTCGAGAGGCTGCGGAACCCTTAGGAAAAATCTCACATTCTTGAATTCTTGTCGTGCGAATCCATTTATTCAGCCAAAAGTGTAACTCTTTGAATTCCTTTAATGTATTCGAATGCGCACGTGAGCGCTCGGTATCAGTTGTGCATCGACGGTTTGTGATTCCATGGTGAGGTGCGAGATATGATTTTAGCATGTTGATAATGGGCCAGTCTTTGGTACATGAGGTCGGGTTGATTTTGTGGCTTGAGTGCTGAGATTTCAATTGTATGAGTCGTGCATTTGGGGACTTATATGTCCGTTTGTGTCCTTATTGGTGAGGTTTTATGAATGGATAACTATGTGAGGGGTGTGATTTGATGGTGAGGTGTGTTCAAATTGTTTGATTGTGACAAAAGGATTGGCTGGAAATGTGGCAAGAACTATTGAGTGCTTGATTTTTATCTCGAGTTGGCATATGGCTTTGAGTTGTGAGTGTATTGAAAGACCTCTCATGTTGTTTAGTTATGGAGTGAAGCGGATCTTTCTGTTGTGTTATGAGTTCCTGGTGATATCTTTTGGGCTGACCAATGCGCCAGTAGCAGTCATGTATTTGATTAACAGTGTATTCCAGCTGTATTTATACTCCTTCATTATTGTATTCATTGATAGCATCCTGGCGTACTCACATAGCCAGGAGGTGCATACTCAGCATTTGAGGAGGGTATAGTGATTGGGTGATAGCTATGATTTTTTGGAAGGGTATAGAGATGATATTAGTTTGAGTCTAAGTAGGTGGGGTTATCTCCCGCGGGGTGTTCTGAGTTTTTGTGATCCTTAGGTGGTTTTATAGCAAGTACTCATTTACCAGTAAATGTTATATGTTGTGAGTTGAGTTTAGATCGCTTGTGGAAGTTGGCACAGCTATTGCAATGGTGAATGCGAGATTGCAGATGATTTGAGATGTTAAATGGTTTGAGTTATATATGAGCTTATGAAGGATTTAGTTGAATCTCACTATGATATGGCGGCGGTGTTAGCGTATGGGCATTGTGAGTTATTGTTGTCTTGATTTATGGCTTAAAGCCAAGTGGGGGAGTCTGCTAATGATAAGTTGGTTGCATGATTATGTGGTGTATTGGTTTCAGTTTGAGGTATACTGGTGAACCCGTTATAACCTGCAGGCTATGCACAGTGTATTGTTATGCCCATGCGTTATTATTGCGCGGTGTTGGTGTGAATGGTAGGGTGTTTGATTGTGTGTTGCGGTAGTGAGTGCTTCAGGAAAAAGGGTTCTCTGGTTTGTCATTGGAAGATGAGCCATTAAATTCCAGTGAAGGAGAGGCAATTGGATTATGGATGTTCAGACGTTGGTTGACGGAGTCACAAGATTCGATACCTCCAAACTTGGTCGAATTCTTGTTTGTATTGTGGTGTCGTCGTCCTTGTTTGAATGCACTAAGGCTCGTTAGTATGACAGTCTTCATTTGTTTTCCTTTAGGGCACGGTGTTGTGAAATGGTACCTAAGAAGCAGTTATCAGAGATGGCAGTATGTGGCAGTTTCAAGGTCTAATCAATATTTTTGTTATCGACAATTCAAGGGAGATAGTCCTCGAGAGGGATTAGAGGTTGTGGTATTTTATTCATTTGTACGGTACATAGATGGATTATAATTTGAGGTAGTATTTTTAGCAGCGAAGGATGGGGAAGGACATGGTGGGATGTGTCTCGCGGTGGTTGAATTGTTAATAGGTCGAGTATGAGTAGCAGAGATCGAGTAGTTTGCTTCAGGAGATGATTAACCCGAAGTGGGAGTGTTAGCGTACTGTATAGATTTTGCGGTAGGATAGACACATGCTTTTTAGAAAGCATGGTGTGATTTGGGTCATGGTGAACAAAGGACTAAGTTTGTGTATTTCGTTCTGGTGGCTTCAATATTTAGGAAGTTCGAATGTGATGAAAAGAGTTTTCTTGGAATATAAAGGAATGTGAATGCTTGATTGTCATTGTTGGATACAACATAGCTTCGAGTTTTAAACGCATTGTTGGGCTCTCAATTAATACTAGCAAAAACGGACGAACTCTTACAGCAGGTGGACGAGAGTGGGCTCAGAAGGATTAACTGATTTCATAGTGGTCACAACCATGGCAATGTCGTGGGAAGATGTAGATATGAGGTTACACGAGTGGTCTATCTCCTATGAGGAAGTTAGGGGTTGTATGATTGCTGATGAAGTTTCCATGAAATCCTTTATCCTCTATCCAATGGGAAGCATGTACTACGATGCGCGCTTGGATCACTTGGAGAAGATGGTGCAACTGTCAAAAGGTCGAGTGTGCTTTTGGGAATGTTAGTTTGGGATGTGTTATGAAAGGATTACAAGAGCTTGCGAGAAATTTGGCGAAGTAACGGTGTGAGAACATGGTAGCTAGAAGGAGAAATCATTGTGGGTTCTTGATTTATTTGATTGTTGATTAAGGCTAAGTGGGGGAGCCTACCGTCTATGATTGGATCACATGGCTATGTGCCCTTGCAGTTTCTAGTTATCGGTACGTTGGTGGATTAGTTATGATCAAGGGAAGAAAACATCACGGGTAATTCGAGCAAGGAATTTGATGGATGTGTGCTACATTTCACCTTATTGATATGTGAAGGTTTTGGAATGACTCGGATTTAATATTTCTTGTGGATGTTATGTATAAGGGAAAGAATTCATTCGGTTTCTTCTTTGGAGTATTCGTGTGCTAACGGAGCACTAGTTGTCTAGTTTATATATTTGGGACTATGTGAGAATGGGTGACTTTCAATAATGGTTCTAGTGGATTCGAGATTTAAGGTGTGGTGCTTAAGTATTTTCGGGTTCGTTATGTGTGGCTAAGGAATGGGTTTTGCAGTAGAGTGTGAAGGGTACTGGGAGTATTTCTATGTTGTCACCAGGTCTGGAGACCACTGTTAGACAGGTAGAAGAAATAGCTTCGGATTCACATATTATCTCCTCTGTAAGGGGTGTATCATTAAGAAATACTATTGAGTGCACGAGGAGAGTACAAAGTGGCTTATGGGTATTAAGGAAATCTAGTCTTGTGGATTGGGATCACTCGGGATGAGTGTTGATTGAAGCATGTTGTGTGCTAGAAAAGAAGAGTATTAATTATGAAGGTAAGTCAAGAGAAAATTGAGGAATTGAGTCAGTTTAGCAGTGGTTTGGGATCGGCATGGTAAATGAAATGATCGGTTCCTTTTGTGCGATAAGGCTATACCAGTGTTTCATGGCTATAATCGCGGGCTTGTCAGTCTCAGTAATTTGGTTGCTTTGATGGGACTCACTTCTGATGGTTTGATTATGTGTAAATGGGCACCAAAAAGTTATAACGGTCTCGGCCACAATTGGAGGTCTGTGTCTTTTGCGGTTATGGGAAGTTGGTTGTGTGTTGCGATTCTTCTTATGAAATGAGTTAAGTGAAGGCTTCTAGCCGATAAAGTGTTTATTCTACTAGTGGTTCAGGAGTCATGATGGAATTCTTGTACTCTCTCTAGCAACATGATAGGCGTAATGAGCGGTATGGAATTGGGATTGAAGGGTCAAGGTTATGATTTAGTTTCATCAAGGATGTCACGAGCTCGAAGAAGCGGCAAAGATTTTAGATGTTCAAAGCAGGCGGGCACTATTTTAATGTCGCTTGAGAATAGTGTGCTTTGTGGAAGAGGCTTTCGTGATTTGATTTACGGATTTTGATTATCAGTACAAAATAGCATGGTGGGTATCTCTGATGGGATGATCATGTAGGTGTGGTGTGTCATTCATTTAATTATTAAAGATTGAGGTCAGGTACAGAGATTCCGGTACTGTTGCTGATTGGAGAGTTTATGCTTGAGAGGCGCTCTTTTCCTCTAGTTGCAAACTGTGGAAGTTTGTTCCAGATTTGATAGTTGGTTGCATGTTTCATGGATAGAGTGGTTGTGGATCTGTGGAAGGTTATTGACCTATTTTGGGATGACCCGAATCGTCTTTGAGGCTCATGGGTAGACCTATTGTGAATGTATATTTTATACCAGATCAGATATGCTAATTCAGCATTGCATTGCTTATGGATGGGTCTTCCAGCGTGGTGTATGTTATTCCTTCCTTCGTCTAATTCAAGTGCTACTCTTTTATGCCATGTGGGTTGTGAGACGGCTTGGTTATTCACACTTTTGTTGTGACCTTGTGTAGCTTGTGGTGTTATATTAATGAGGTGGATCACGAGATGCATTTTGTTTATTGGACCTTAGACGTGCTTGGTATTTTGTAGCGCATGGCGCTATCCATCTCCCCAGGGTTATGTTTTTGAACTTGACGAACTTGTGGTCGATATAAGCGTATTTAGTGGGTATGAGCCTTTTGGCTCGATGGGTATTCCTCTACCAATTGATATGTGCGGATCGGGTGGTACGTACCCACGGGTATGATATTTGGATGGGTTGCGCGCCACAATGGTATCATGTGTGGACCGGTTTGCATGCCACAATAGTGAGATGATGAGTATGGTTCCCTATACTTATTTTGTATGTTTTGATTCTCATCCCTAAGATAGATTCATAGCATTGGCTTGGTTGTTTTACTCGTTACATGATTTGGATAGTTTTGTACTCGGGTTTGCTTTTCCTTACTAGGCATATTCGAGTTGTGTCTTGTTGGCACATTAATGATGTCGTATGATATTTTAGATGGTTTGATGTGGCTTGTCGACTTAGCAACTTGTATTGGGTGAGACGAGGTTGTTGGACCTTAATTAGCGCAATCGGATTTATATAATGTATATTGGAAGGAAAATGTCACTAATCAGTTCAGAATGAGGCATGGTTCTTGTCGAGCGGGAAGACTCCATGAGTTATTTATTTTGTGGGTGGTTATGTGTTATACACATATTTCATCATTGCAGTATTGCGAGGGTTAAAACAGCGCTTGTATGTATTATGAGGTATGTTACGGGCATTAGAATCATAAATTTGTAGCTATTGTGGTTGGAGGATGTTATTATGGGCATATGAGTTATGCGGTGCATTGTGTGATTGCAGCATGGGTGTATAGCAGCAGGAAGGATCTTCATTTTGGGTTGAGCTAATGTGCTAATATGGATTTTGTTAGCACATGCAGGTTCACAAGGTGTTATACGGTGATTTCGGAAACTTTGGAACGATTCTTACCATGTTCGTGGACGAATGTATGTTTAAGTCGGGGAGAATGTAATGACCTGACATGTTGTTTTGAGCTCTAGCATGTCGTTCGGCAGTTTGAGACCTTGAATTGCTTCACTTTATGTATTATGACTTGCACGTGTGGTTGGTTTTGATTTTTGAGAAGTTCGGAGTTGATTTGGATAATTCTCAATCCGGAAGCTTTAAGTTGGAAGAGTTGACCAAGGTTTTACCCACTTTTACTTATGAGTAAACGGCCTCGGATTTGAGATTTTAGGGTTCCTATAGGTTCGTAAGGTGATTTTGGACTTGAGTATATGTCACGACCCAAACTTCCTAACCTTAGGGATCGTGATGGCGCCTAACACCACACTTGCTAGGCAAGCCAATGTTAGAATTTAGTTACCTACTTCCCTTAAATTTCTATTTGAACATAATACACAATAACCAAGTAAATTACGCTACTGACTTTCTATGTTACATATTAAACACACACAAATAAACAATTGAATATACGAACCACGATCTAATTATATAAATAACTTAGAACCACTCCAGGGTATGTGTCACAAATCCACGAACTTCTAAAAGAATGCTACAAATAATGGCTGAAAGAAATAGAGCAACTGTTCTGAAGGGAATAAAACAGTATATGTAAGTGGAGAAGACTCTCGGACTCTGCGAACGTCGGCAGATGTACCTCGTGTCTCCAACTGAATAGCGGCCGCTCTGGAATCCTCCACTATCGACTAGTACCTGGATTTGTGCAAAACAATACAGAGTGTAGTATCAGTACAATCACCCCATGTACTGAGTAAGTGCCGAGCCTAACCTCGGCGAAGTAGTGACGAGGCTACGGCGGGGCAATGTAACTTAACCTGTAACACTACATATAGAGCAAAACAAGAAGAAAAACACGAATCTAACAAACAAGAACAATAAACCTGCAACAATAATAGAGGAAACCAGAAGGAAATCTACACAAAATAAATTTACATACTGCAACAGTAATTACATAACATAACCGCCTCTTTCAGGCCTCAGCTGTAACCAATTCTCAGTAATTTCCAAGTTTGAAACTTTAAACTTTGAAGGAAAAATATTGTCAAAATCATGAAAATAGTAAAAATAAACTTTTTTGACTTTTCCAAATCTGTAAGGCTCAAATCATTGAGTTTTTCAAAGAAAACCAGTAAAAACTTCATTTGAAATTCAGTAAAACATTTTTCGTAAAATCCAATAAATTATAAGTGTCCTCCCTTATTTCACCTTTTGTTGCGGCGTGAAACCAGATCCCACATGTCCTCCCTTATTCCTCCTCCCTATATATATATATCACCCTTATCACTCATGTTGCGGCGTGCAACCCGATCCCACCTGTCCACCCTTAATACATTTTTGTTGCGGCGTGCAACCCGCTCCCACCAGACATATCATAACCCTATATTAATTTATGAAAATTTCACAATTCAGGCCAAGCCTTTCACAATATTTTCACAATTAAGGCCAAGCCTTTCACAATATCTCTCTTTCAACAATATATCACAACCTTATGTTAATTCATAAATCTTTCACAATTAAGGCCAAGCCTTTCACAATATCTCTCTTTCAACAATATATCACAACCTTATGTTAATTCATAAATCTTTCACAATTAAGGCCAAGCCTTTCACAATATCTCTCTTTCAACAATATATCACAGCCTTATGTTAATTCATAATGCTTTCCCAATTAAGGCCAAGCCTTTCACAATATCTCTCTTTCAACAATATATCACAGGAACATCAATGTGCATATATATATATATATATATATATATATATATATATATATAAACTTCGTAAAACAACACCAAAATGCTCAATCGTTTGTCCCATAAGGGAACCCAATAACAACCAATACTCTTCACAAAGTAACCACCACAATGTTTAACAACAAGGTAATAGCATCAAATAGTCATAGAACAATCAAGACAGTAATCAATTAAGTTGGGAACGGGGAAAGGATCATGCTTAACAGGCAAATTGGATAGTGCATAGATACTCGTCACCTCACCTATACGCCATACCCATGCATTTCACATAGAAAATAAGTGGGGACTCCTATTCCCTCAAGCCAAAGTTAGACCAAATACTTACCTCAGTCTCGCAAGCAATTCACTGCTCTAGCACTGCCTTCCCTTTGAAAATTGCCTCTAATCCGCTCGAATCTAATTACAATTTACCCAATATTATCAATCATAGCCTAAAGGTATCATATTTATTGGAAAAAAATGATTTTACTAAGGTTTCATATGAAATTTCGAAAATTCACCCCGAACCCACTTGGTCTTAACTCGAGGTTCGGACCAAAACTCGTTTACCCAATCTCCCCCGAGCACGAATATACAATTGGTATTGGAATCCGACCCCTATTCGAGGTCCAATTCCCAAAAAATTGAAATTCTTAAGCTCTACCCAAAACTCAAATTTTTACCATGGAAACTCTAGATTTTTGGTTGAAATCATTGTTAAAAGCTGTTAGGAATTGAAAGAAATTAGTTAGAGGTCACTTACTAATAGTTTGAAGAAGTTTGGACCTTGGGAAATTCGCCTATGGAGGTTTAGGGTTTTAGAAAATTGGAAAAGAAGGTAAAATCTCGTCAAAAAGCTGATATAACAGGCTGCGGGTCTCGCATTTGCGAGCTGGGGTTCGCAAATGGGCTTTCCGGGCATATATCGCAAATGGGAACAGGACCTCGCATTTGCGAACAAGGTCCTTCGCATTTGCGACCCAGGGACCTCGCATTTGCGAGATCAGAGGCTCAACATTGGCTTCGCATTTGCGAAGCCTGACCTCACATTTTCAAAATCAGAGACTCAACATTGGCTTCGCATTTGCGAAGCCTGACCTCGCATTTGCGAGATCAGAGACATGCACACCAGATGTTTCAGCGGTTGGGAATTTTTCTAAGTCTAGACACTCTGTAGCCTACCCGGAACTCACCCTAGCCCTCGTGACTCCAAACCAAACATGCACACACATCTAAAAACATCATACGGACTTGTTTGCGAAATCAAATCATCAAATTAACATCAAAATCTACAGATTTGGCCTCAAAATTCAAGATTTTCTCAAGAACACTCAAATTTCCAACTTTTCAACCGGATGTCCGAATTGCATCAAATCAACTCCGATTCTCATGAAACTTCAAAGATAGGACTTATATAACATAAAAAACTTGTTTTGGGATTCGGAACCACAATACGGGCCCGATATCAGATATTTCACATAATTTTTCATTTCTTTATTTCTTGAATTAACCAGTAGAACAATTTTCTTCAAAAATTGTTTTCTAAGGATTGGGACCTCGGAATTCATTTTCGGGTATATGCCCAAGTCCTATATTTTACTACGGACCTCCCAGGATCTTCGGAACACGGATCCAGGTACGTTTACTCAAAATGTTGACAAAGTCAACTATAATCAAGCTTTAACTCTAGAATTCCCTATTTCTCATATTTTAACATAAAAGCTTTCTGGTTTCGTGCTCGGGTTGCGCACGCAAATCAAGATATTTAAAATTAATCTTTTTATGACAATTAAGCATAGGACGGAGTCTATATTTAGAAAATGACCTCTTGGGTCATCACAGTGTAGGTTCAGGTTGAGTATCGGATGGTCCGGGAGCGATTCAACGCTTATTATCAAAAGTTTGCATTTTGAAGGTTTTAAAATTTTCTACGTTTGACTTAGATTGTTGATGTTATCGGACTCTGGGAGGTGTTCCAGGACCTTGTAAAGGTTCATTTTATTGATTGCAACTTGTGTGTGAAGTTTGGTCGTGATCCGGAATGTCTAAGTGTGATTTGGATGCGTGCGGCGAAGTTTGAATGTTTGAAAATTAAGAGAAAGTTTTGATTGTCGATTCATGATTTTGATGTTATTCGTGGTGTTTCGAGCCATTGGATAAGTTTGGATGAGGTATTGGGTCTTGTTGGTATGATTGGAAGGGGTCCAGGGGGCCTCGAGTGTGTTTCGGGATGGTTTCAGACCAATTCCCTTTAATTTAAGTTGGATTGCTAGTTCTGGTTTTGTTCTCGCACGCATTCGTGATGAAGGAATTCTATTAGAGGTAGTTTTTTCTTCGCGTTCTCGAAGGTATGGGGGCATAGGTTCATCGCATTCGCGGAAGGGTCGTGGCGTTCATGAAGGAGAGGTTGGGTCTGTAGAAGTGGCCTTCGCGTTCGCGAAGGTTATGCCGCATTCGCAAAGGGTCGCCTAGTAGAGCATCACGTTCGTGGGCCTTGTCACGCTATCACGAAGTCCATTTCTAGGGTTGGAGTTGAGTGTGCTTCACGAACGCGAGGCACATGCCGCGTTCGCGACGAAGAATGCCTGGGCAGACTTTATATGTTGGAATTTCGGGATTTCATCTCATTTTTCATTTGGGACCAATTGGAGCCGACTTTGGAGGCAATTTTGAAGGGCCATTTCACCCATCTATTGTGGATATGTGTTTTAAACCCACACTTGATTATATTTTCATGAATTTATATGTTTAGGCTTGTAAATTCAAGAATTGGGGTTGAAAATGTGGGATTTTTGTATAAGAACTAGAATTGATATTTTCGAGTTTTGACCACAATATTGCACATGGAATTGAAAATAAATTATACATTTGAGTTCGTGGTTCTCTAGGTAATAATTATCTTCTAGAATTTTCAGAATCCGAGCACGTGGACCTGTGGATTGACTTTGTTGACTCTTCGAGTAGAGTTGATAATTATTATAAATTGTTAAATTACGAGTATTGGAGTATATTTTTATTGGTTTGCGCGTTGTTTGTTAGTTTCAGATCGTTTGGCATCGGTTTGAGGTGTTAGAGAGGCGTTGGAGTCGGTTATAGAATTTTGGAGCAAGGTAAGTCTCATGTCTAACCTTGTGAGGGGGAAATTACCTCGTAGGTGTTATATTTGTTATGTGTTACTCGTTGTGAGAGATACGTATGCACGAGGTGACGAGAGTCCGTACATAGCTAGAATCATGTTTATGTACGGGTAGACTTAGAACTTTATCATGCAATATTTGTATTACTTGAACTCAACATGTTAGTTTAATTACTTAAACTTATAATTGAAATTTTATTAAAGATTATGTTAGGTCAAGCCTCATTACCTTGAGTTGTTTGGCTGGGCAAATGCCACGGCAGTTCTATGAAATATAAATATAGATCGGGTCGTATGACCTCGGCAATATAACTGAGATACATCCATGGATCGGGTCGTGCAACCTCGGGAGTGTACATGATTATTAGGGATCAGGTCGTACGACCTCGGCATAATTCTTGCGTAATATCGCTAGGAGTCCAAATATACATGAGATTTCTTTCTTGATTTGGGACTTGATATTCAGTTGATGTTTCTTATCTACTAAGATGGCACGTGATATATGAGGATTTCATACGGTCGTTCTGTTGAAGTATCATGCTAGTTACAGTTTTTCTTGTTTCTTTGTTGTTGTTGAGCCTCGTGTCTATTTGCAAATCATGTATTATATTCATTGGACCACTAGTAAGTATCGATGTCGACCCTTCGTCACTACTTCTTCGGGGTTAGGCTAGATACTTACTAGGTATGTGTCGATTTACGTACTCATGCTACACTTCTGCACTAATTATGCAGGTACTTACAGTGATCATTTGGGCGCGTAGGCACAAGTTGCCGAGGAGACTTGGTGGTGAGTTTCTCCTTATGTTACAATTCGTAGCACATGGAGTCTCTAACATAGAATCTGTTGTATTCTGTCTATTTCCTATTCCAGATAGTTTTTGTAGAAGTATTGTATACTCTGGTAGATGCTCATGCACTTGTGCTACCGTGTTTAGGGGGTTCCTAGTAGATGCTCACAGTTGTATTTAATATTATTATTCGTTTCGCTTTATGATTTATTCATACTCGTTAATTTGGTAAAGAAGAGCATATGTTTCCATGAATTCTAAATTTAATTCTATTTGTTTAATGAAATTCCTGTTTTTAAAAGTTAAAATTGGGTAATAAAGTGGAGGTTCACTCGTAGGCTTTCCTATTAGTATCGTTAGGCGCAATCACGACCTATATCATTAGTATTCAACATTTTATTCAGGAAATTGGGGGAAGATTAGGCATTCACATGTGTGTTTCTTATATGAATCAGAGCAACTTCCAGTATTATTGTCACGACCCCAAATTCCTACATTAGGGTGTCGTGATGGAAACTACTCTCTAAGATTAGGTAAGCCTAACATACACGAGGATATGACAGAAACCCGAGCGGCCATTTATTGTTGTCATCTCGTGTGTTTCATTGATATTATATACTCAGTCATGTCATAGCATATCATATCATGTCTCAGTCTCGGTAATTGTTGATTTTGCACATTATATCATTGATTCGGGCTAGTTCATGCATTGTTAGCCCATGTGAGCGAGACTGGAGAGTCATGACTGAGTGAGGACGAGAGCCTGATATTGAGTGACAGACATGGGATCGGTCTGCACGCCGCAGCATGTTATATTGATTATGCCTGGATCTGGCTTATGTTAGTGCATGGGTTGTAGGAGCCCCTCCGGAGTCTGTAAGACACCCCCAGTGAGCGCAGTGATATTGAGGGATGGATCTTCCCTAGACATGGATCTTGTCCGAAGTGTTTATATTTGGAGATGGATCTTCTCCATGAGGCTGGATTGGCATGTCTTCCTCGGTACTAAGAGATTGATGTCCGATATGTATATATATATTCTGGGATGGATCTTCCCTGGGCCGTTTGAGCCATATATAATACCGAGTGATTGTAAGGTGTATTATTATCTGGAGATGGATCTTCTTCATAGGGCTGGATGGGCCTTCCTCAGTACTGAGTGGATTCTGTCTGATGTGTATATATTCTGGGATGGATCTTCCATGGGCCATGCGAGCCATATACAGTACTGAGTGGACGAGTATTTGAGAGTGGGAACACATTGTGCATTTCATAATGTTGATGCATTGGCATATAGATTACACTGAGTTATATTTGTTAAACTATTAAGAACTATACTTGTCTTACTACCTTGAGCTGTCTAGATAACTGAAAGCATGCCTAAATTTCTGTATAAGTGTTGTGTTATTTGGAGGTTTAGTCCGTCAATACCTCTCAGCACACAGTTGGGATTGTTACTTACTGAGTTGGTGTACTCACGTTACCCCCTGCACCTCGTGTGCAGATTCAGGTATCTCAGGCCACGATAGTGCCAGCTGATCTTTGTTGTGGTTCATCTTCGGAGAGAGCGAGATAGCTGCTTGGCGATCGCAGATCCTCCTTTCTCCTTCCCTATCTTCCTTGTGTATTTTGTTAGCTATTTCTCAGACTATAGTTTATCTCGATGTATTTTGGCACAGTTGTAGTATGGCTCATGACTTAGTGACACCAGATTTTGGGATTTCATTTTTTACAGATTTTTGGATTTGATTTTATCTTTTCTTTTGGTCTCTCTGATGAAAAAGGTTCATATTTAAACATTGTCATGATAGAAAATGAATTGGTCAAGAGTATAGGCTTGCCTAGTTCCACGATAGGCACCATCACGAACGGGTTGGTTTTGGGTCGTGACAAGTTGGTATCAGAGCTCTAGGTTATGTAAGTCTCACAAGTCATGAGCATGTTTAGTAGAGACATGCGGATCGGTACGAAGACGTCTATACTTATCTTCGAGAGGCTCGGAACCCTTAGGAAAAATCTCACATTCTTGAATTCTTGTCGTGCGAATACATTTATTCAGCCAAAAGTGTAACTCTTTGAATTCCTTTCATGTATTCAAATGCGCAAGTGAGCTCTCGGTATCAGTTGTGCATCGACGGCTTGTGATTTCCAAGGTGAGGTGCGAGATATGATTTTAGCATGTTGATAATGGGCTAGTCTTTGGTACATGAGGTCGGGTTTATTATGTGGCTTAAGTGCTGAGATTTTGATTGTGTGAGCCGTGCATTTGGGGACTTATATGTCCGTTTGTGTCCTTATCGGTGGGGTTTCGTGATTGGATGACTATGTGGCGAGTGTGATTCGATGGTGAGGTGTGTTCAAATTTTTTGATTGTGACAAAAGGATTGACTGGAAATGTGGCAAGAACTATTGAGTGTTTGATTTCTATCTCGAGTTGGCAAATGGATTCGAGTTGTGAGTGTATTGGAAGACCTCTCATGTTGTTTAGTTATGGAGACAAGCGGATCTTTCTGTTTTGTTATGAGTTCCTAGTGATGTCTTTTGGGCTGACCAATGCCCCAGTAGTATTCATGTTTTGATAAACAATGTATTCCAGCTGTATTTATACTCCTTCTTTATTGTATTCATTGATAGCATCATGGCGTACTCACATAGCCAGGAGGAGCATACTCATCATTTGAGGAGGGTATAGTGATCGGGTGATAGCTATGATTTTTGGAAGGGTATAGAGATGATATTAGTTTGAGGCTAAGTAGGCGGGGTTATCTCCCACGGGGTGTCCTGAGGTTGTGTGATCCTTAGGTGGTTTTATAGCAAGTACTCATTTACCAGTAAATGTTATATGTTGTGAGTTGAGTTCAAATCGCTTGTGGAAGTTGGCATGACTATTGCAATGGTGAATGCGAGATTGCAGATGATTTGAGATGTTAAATGGTTTGAGTTATATATGAGCTTATGAAGGATTTAGTTGAATCTCACTGTGATATGGTGGCGGTGAGCCTTGCATATATGAGCTTTGAGTTATACTACGTGAGCCTTGCATTTTTTTTTTAAATATTTTTCCGAAATACCTACACGCGTTTTGGCCCTTTTATCTCACTGTGTGTCTTCAGGTAATTCTCTTACTAGCAACACGCGTATAAATCCCACCTTATCTCACCGCATGCGTATCAACCCCTATCCTTATACCACTGCATGTGTATCAATATCACAACACAATAATCAACTCGCACCACATGTGCCCATATGCCACAACACTTGCCAACGTCAAGAATACCAATGATACAACAACATATAGCTCATGGCTCAATCCTAATGCATACAAAATTCTCAATGATAATAAAATGAATGACGAATACTCAACAAGGAAAGATATCTCAATAATTAACAACTTCAAGTAAGAGTAATCGATAATAGAAAGGGGTAACAAGACAATAAGGGAGGTTGCAACTTCAACTAACGCATATAAGAGCAATTTCAACAATAAAGGATAGAACAAATGCTAACAACGTCAATTAGAGCATGTGAGTAAATTTAACAATGAAATATGTAACATGTTATAACAAATTCAATTAAATGCATGGAGGAAATCTAAAAGTATAAACCGGTCAAAATACCACATCAAGCGTGTACACACTCTACACCTCGTGTACACATCTTCCACATAGTACAATTAACACAATCAACCCAATTCTTATGGGGTAATTCTCTCACACAAAGTTAGGCAACATGCTTACCTCAACTAAGCCAAATCAACCCTCAAAAATAATTTTTCCTCTAAAATTCGCCTCCACACGGCTCAAATCTAACAAAAAATGACTTAATAACATCAAACACTGCAAGGGAAACTAATTACAATAGATAAAGCTATGATCTTTACAAAATCTCCCAAAAGTCAACCACGAGCCCGCCCGGTCAAAACCCCGGTCCAAGGGTAGATTCTAACTACCATAACCCCAAGAGTCCATGTATATTTTTTATTTTCAAATCCGAGTCCAAATTGACTCTCAAAACTCAAATCTTCGTTTTCAAAACTTTGACAATCCCCAAATTTCCTATTTGATTCTCATAAATTTGATATTAAAATCTAAGATATAATCATGAAATGTAGTTGGAAATTGATTAGAATCACTTACCCAATATTTGTAGATGAAAATTCCCTCTCTTAATGGCCTCTTACCGAGTCTAGGGTTCTAAAATGAGAGAAAATGATATGAAATCCAAACTCCAGTCCTCTTGTTCAGTTGCAGATCTCGCAATCGAAAATTGCAAACCCTCATAATTGCAAAGAGATTCTCGCAATTGCGGTTTCTGAAAGCCTAAGTGGGAATTCGCAAATGCGACATAGGCTTCATCGAAAATGCGACTAAAATGCCGTTATCACGACCCAAAACTCCCTCCTTAAAATGTCGTGACGGTGCCTAGTTTCTACGACTAGGTAAGCCTATAAAATTGCGTAAATAACAAAATAGAAAGTAAAACTTAACAGCTAACTACAACAGATAACTAAATAACTGGTAACAATGCCGCTCGGCATGTACAATAACCAATACTCTAGAAATACACAGTCTTCCCAGAAGCCGGAACATCATAAATCACAAGCTACAGAAGGAAACTAGTATCTCTATACACCAAAGTCTAATAAAAAGAAGTACATAAGGTAATTGACATAGGAGGGAATAGAGGGAGGCTCTGAGGTCTACGGACGTGGAAGATATACCTTGGAGTCTCCAAGTTGTCACTGCTCACTGATGACGGGGTTGATAATGAGCACCTAGATCTGCACACAAAACATGTATAGAATAGTAGTATAAGTACACCGCAACGGTACCTAGTAAGTTTCAAGTCTAACCTCGGTCGAGTAATGACGAGGTCAGGTCAGGCCCACTTTTATATAGTAAATAAAGTAGGAGAATATAACAGTATAATAATAGACTGGAATTTAACAAAAGAAAAACATGACAAAATAATAGTACAACACGCAGGGATAAACAACAGGGGATCCCCCAAGATACCGTCTCGTAGTCCCAAAGTAAATATGCAAAGAGATCTCCCGTCGTACCACCTCGTAGTCTCAAAAGTAAATGCGCAGGGAGAACTCTGGAGGTACGCCTAGTAGTCTCTAAAGTAAATATGCAGGGAGAACTCCTGAGGTACTTCCTCGTAGTCTCAAAAGTAAATGTGCAGGGAAAACTCCCAAAGAACCGCCTCGTAGTCCCAAAAGTAAATACAAAACTAAGACCGATAAATAGAATAGTTAACAGCAAGAATTCTACAGTTAAGACTAATAAATATCAAGGGAAAACAGGAAATCAACTAGGCATGCTGCACAGAGTTCAAATAAGCACTTAAAGCACGTAGACATGTGATATTAGACTAAACAGAATAACTACACATGCTGGTATAAATCAATTAAGATGAAAACAGGTTACTACTCAGTAAAAATCAGATTTTACAACAAATAGCCCGTGTACGCACTTGTCACCTCACGTATACGGCGCTCACATATCACAACAGTACCAAATCCTAAGGGGATTTCCCCCACACAAGATTAGGCAAGTCACTTACCTCGAACCAAGCTCAAATCAATCCGTAAGAATGTCTTTTCCTCGATTATCTGACTCCGAATGGCCCAAATCTAGCCAAACACAATTACATATCATAAATACAACTATCATAGACTAAGCTAATTAATGAAATCAAGACTTTAACAAAAATTTGAAAATTGCCATAAAAAGCCTCTAGGCCCACGTCTTGAAATCGGGTAAAAGTCACAAAATATGAACACCCATTCACTCACGAGTTCACTCGTACGAAAATTATCCAAACCCGATATCAAAATCCATCAAAACTCAAAATTAGTTGAAGAACTTCCAACCTTTTTCCCCAAATCTCTCAACCAAATTCCTTAATTAAATTATGAAATCAACTATAGATTAGTGCAATATAACCATAACGAGTAAAGAATCATTATCCATAGTTCTCTTTCAAATATCCTTGAATTATCGCCTCAATCCGAGCTCTCAAAGTCCCAAAATTTAAAATGGGATAAACCCCTCAAAATTGGGCCTTTTCTGCCCAGCGATTTTGCATCTGCGGGCCTGCAGTCGCACCTGCGATGCCGCACCTGCTGAATTTCCTTCGCGGGTGCGGTAATGAATTAAGAGGGTTGGGTCCTCTTTCGCGATAAAAGGGCCACATTTGCGAGTGCGTGTCTGCGGGCTACGGTCCGCTTATGCTGTCTTCCTCCGCGCCTACGGTTCCTTAAGCGCATCTACGGGCATCGCATATGTGGAATTTTCCCTCGCACCTGAGACCCCTTACCACACATCCCAATCCTCTTTTGCTCTTGACCTTACACACGTGCAACCCGCACCTATGGTCCCCCTACCGCAATTGCGAAACACTAGAAGCCTGAAAACTTCAGGAATATGTAGAAGTCATATTTCAATCTGTTAAGCATTCGAAACTCACCTGAGGCCCCTCGAACCAAACCAAATATACCAACCATTCCTAAAACACCATATAAACTTAGTTGATCCCTAAAATCACATCAAATAATGCTAAAAAACGAATCACCCTCCAATTCAAACTTAGTGAACTTTGAAACTTTAAACTTCTACAACCGATGCCGAAACCTATCAAACCACGTCCCATTGACCTCAAAATATGCAGACAAGTCATAATTGACATTATGGACCTACTCCAACTTCCGGAATCAGAATCCGTCCCCGATATGAAAAAGTCCACTACTTGTCAAAACTTCTAAAAAATTCAACTTTCGCCATTTCGAGCCTAATTTAGATAGAGACCTCCAATACACAATCAGGACACGCTCCAAAGTCCAAAATCACCCAACGGAGCTAACGGAACCGATGAAACTCCATTCCGGAGTCGTCTTAACACAGTTCCAACTACGGTCAAAATCCTAGTACTTAAGCTTCCGTTTTAGGGACTAAGTGTCCCAAAACACTCCGAAACCGCGAACAAAACCTCTCGGAAAGTCACATAAGAAGAAAAGGATATGGGGGAAGCAGTAAACCCGGGATCGGGGATATTACTCTCAAAATGACCGGTCGGGTCGTTACATCCTCCCCTGTTACACAATCGTTCATCCTCGAACGAGTACAGATACGTACCTGAAGTGGTGAAAAGATGAGGATAACGGTTGCGCATATCATGCTCGGTCTCCCAAATCGTCTCCTTGACCGGCTGACCCCTCCACTGATCCTTCACAGAAGCAATGTTCTTTGACCTTAGCTTTCGAACCTGCTTGTACAAAATAGCCACTGGCTCCTCAACATAAGATAAATCCTTGTCCAACTGGATTGAGCTGAAATTCAACAAATGAGATAGATCACCGTGATACTTCAGGAGCACAAAAACATAGAATATTGGATAAACTCCTGCTAGACTGGGAGGCAAGGCAAGCTCATAAGCAACCTCCCCAACACGTCGTAACACCTCAAATGGGCAGGTAAACCTTGGGCTCAACTTTCCCTTCTTTCCGAACCTCATAACACCCTTCATGGGTGACACCCGGAGCAGGACCCGCTCTCCAACCATGAATGCAACATCGCGAACCTTCCGATCCGCATAACTCTTCTGTCTGGACTGGGCTATGCGAAGTCGATCCAAAATCACCTTAAACTTCTCCAGAGCATCATGAACCAAGTCTGAACCCAATAACCTAGCCTCGCCCGACTCGAACCAACCCACCGGAGACCGACACCCCCTACTATACAGAGCCTCATACGGTGCTATCTGGATGCTCGACTGATAGATGTTGCTGTAGGCAAACTCCGCAAGTGGAAAGAATTGATCCCACGAACCTCCAAATTCGGTCACACATGCACGGAGTATATCCTCTAATATCTGAATAGTGTTCTCGGGATGTCCGTCCGTCTAGGGGTGAAATTATGTGCTCAACTCCACTCGAGTACCCAACTCATGTTGTCGGCCCTCCAAAACCATTTTGTAAACTACGTACCCCGGTCAGAGATGATAGATACCGGTACCCCATGAAGCCTGGAGATCTCCCATATATAAACTCGAGCCAGCTGCTCGGAAAAATAGGTAGTCATCACAGGAATTAAATAAGATGACTTGGTCAATCTATCCACAATCAGCCAAACTACATCAAAGTTTCACCGAGTCCGTGGAAGTCCAACAACAAAATCCATAGTGATCTGCTCCCATTTCCACTCCGGAATCTCTAACTTCTTAAGCAACCCACCTGGTCGTTGATGCTTACACTTCACCTGTTGGCGATTTAGGCACAGAGCTATATACACCATTATGTCCTTCTTCATTCTCCTCCACCAGTAATGCTGCCTCAAGTCTTGATACATCTTCGCGGCACCCGTATGAATGGAATACCGCGAACTATGAGCCTCTGGATAATCAACTCACGCAAACCATCTACATTAGGAACACATAATCTGCCATGCATCCTCAACGCACCATCATCCCCAATAGTGACCTACTTAGCATCACCGTGTTGGACCGTGTCCGTAAGGACAAATAGATGGAGGTCATCATACTGACGCTCCCTGATACGAACATAAAGAGAAGACCGAGAGACCACACAAGCCAATACTCGACTCGACTCAGAAATATCCAATCTAATAAACTGGCTAGCTAAGGCCTAAACATCCAACGCCAATGGCCTCTTTGTTGCTGGTAGATATGCTAAGCTCCCCAAACTCTTCGTCCGGCGACTCAAGGCATCGGCCACCACATTGGCCTTTCCGGGATGGTACAAAATGGTGATATCATAATCCTTAAGCAGCTCCAACGACCTCCGTTGATGCAAGTTAAGATCCTTCTGCTTGAACAGATACTACAAACTCCGATGATCGGTGTAAATCTCACAAGGGACACCGTATAAATAGTTCTGCCAAATCTTCAAGGCATGAACAATAGATGATAACTCAAGTTCGTGGACAGACTAGTTCTTTTCATGCACCTTCAGTTGTCTGGACACGTAGGCAATCACCCTACCGTCCTACATCAACACCACGCCGAGACCAATCCGCGATGCATCACAATATACAATATAATACCACGAACCTGTAGGAAATACCAATACTGGGGTTGTAGTCAAAGATGTCTTTAGCTTCTTAAATCTCTCCTCACACTCCTCTATCCACCTGAACGGAGCACCGTTCTGGGAGGCCTGGTCATAGATGCTGCAATAGGTGAGAAACCCTTTATAAAATGACACTAATACCCTGCCAAACCAAGAAAACTCCGGATCTCCATAGCTGAGGACGATCTAGGCCAACTCTGCACTGCCTCCACCTTCTTTGCATCCACTTTGACCCCATCACTCGATACTACATGACCCAAGAATGCCAATGAGTCTAGCCAAAACTTACACTTTGAAATTTTTCATATAACTATTTTTCTCTCAAGGTCTGAAGCACTGTCCTCAGGTGTTGCTCATGATCCTCCCGAGTCCGGGAGTACACCTGAATGTCGTCAATAAATACAATGTTAAATAAGTCAAGATAAGGCCGGAACACACTGTGCATCAAGTGCATATAAGCTGCTAGGGCATTGGTCAGCCCAAATGACATCACAAGGAACTTGTAGCGACCATACCGAGTCCTGAAAGTAGTCTTCGGGATAACTAGCTCCCAAATCTTCATTTGATGATAGCCTGAATGTAATTCAATCTTGGAAAACACCGTGGCACCCGGTAACTGATCAAATAAGTTATCAATACGAGGCAATGGATACATATTCTTTGCTGTAACTTTGTTCAGCCGGCGATAATCAATGCACATACGCATAGAACCATCATTTTTCTTCACAAACAATACCGGAGCACCCCAAAGTGACACACTGGGCCGAATAAAGCCCTTATCAAGCAACTCATGTAACTGCTCCTTCAATTCCTTCAACACGGGAGGAGCCATACGACATGGACGAATAGAGATAGGCTGAGTGCCCGGCAATAAATCAATGCCAAAATCAATATCTCTATCAGGCGGCATGCCCCAAAGATCAACTGGAAATACATCCGGAAAGTCCCTCACTACTGGAAATGACTCAACTGTAGGGGTATCAATATTGACATCTCTCACATAAGCTTGATATGCGTCACGCCCCTTCTCAACCATTCGTTGAGCTTTAAGAAATGAAATAACTCTGCTGGGAGTATACTTTAAGGTACCTCTCCACTCTAATAGCGGTAATACTGACATAGCCAGCGTCACGGTCTTAGCATGACAATCAAGAATAGCATAACGAGCGACAACCAGTCCATGCCCAAAATAATATCAAAGTCAACCATACTGAGCAATAATAAATCGTTTCTGGTCTCAAAACCACTAAGAACAACCAAACATGACCGATACACACGGTCCATATCAAGAGAATATCCCACATGTGTAGACAGATAAACAGGATAACTCAAAGAATCACGAGATACGCCCACATACGGGAAAAAAGGGGACACATAGAAATAAGTAGAGCTTGGATCAAATAAGACCGACGCATCTCTATGACAGACTGAAACAATACCTGTAATGATAGAGTCAGAAGCAACAACCTTTGTACGAAAAGGAAGATCATAATATATGTCCTAGCCTCCCCCTTTAGGGCAACCTCGACCCCTCCCCCCTCGTCCTCCACCTCGAGTTGGCTGAGCAGGTGGGTGGTAGTTGGTGTTGTAATCATAGCCTGAGGACCCGGTGGAGCACGCGGTGGCTGAGAAGTTTGTGGAGGTGAACCCCTCCTAAGTCTAGGGCAATCCCTCACCATATGGTGAGTGTCGCCACACTCAAAACAAGCTCTCTGAGGGTGTGGTTGTTGTGACTGGACTGGCCACTAAAAGCACCCCGTGCGGGAATTAGATATTGGCGGTGCATAGTAAGTTCATGTGGCTTAGAAGGGGCTAGAATACCACTGGCGGCTAGAAGAGCTGAGTGAACGGGGCAAATCACATAGCCCCTACTATGACGACCTGCAGGTGGGGCACGAGTAACACTGTAAGTGCCAGACTCTCAAGACCTCTTGGCCTCCCTCTCCTCTCTATCCTAAGCGAGCATACCCTCCAATCTCTTACCAATACTCATAACCCACGGATAAGAAATATCCATCTCCAACTCCCGGGCTATGCTAATCTTGATACTAAGGTGGAGTCCCTCAATAAGCCGACGAACCTTGTCTCGAACTGTGGCAACCAAGGGTGGTGCATGTCGGTCCAAATCACTGAAGCGAACTGCATACTCTGACATTGTCATAGCACCCTGGCGCAACTGCTCAAACTCCACCTGCCATGTGTCCTTGAGACTCTAGGGAACATACTCCCTCAAAAACAAGTATGAGAAATGAGTCCATGTAGGTGAAGTTGCCTCAGTCGGACTACCCAACTCATAAGCACGCCACCACTAATAGGTTGCTCCTCTAATATGGAATGTATTAAAAGAAACCCCACTCGACTCTGTTACATCCATAGTACAAATAATGTGGTGACACTCCTCCAGAAAACCCTGGGAATCATTTGTCGCCAATCCACTGAAGGTATGAGGGTGGTACTTCTTGTACCTATCAAGTCTGAGTTGCTCCGCCTCAGAAACTGCTGCACTATCCTCGGGTCAGACTGGAGCTACCGTCTACATCGGTATAATCTCTGGAACTTGGTCGATCTGAACCTGCTGCTCTAGGGTACGGGCTGCGGGAGTTTGTGCTCCTCCGGCCTGAGATGTGGCAGGAGCAAGTGGAATCAATCCAGCTTCAGCTAAGGTGCTGAACAGGCTTAGAAACTGGCTAGAGTCTCCTGGAGGGATGGTGCAGCAACAGGTACCTCAGGTTCCTGCCCTCCAGCTGGAGCTACTAGGGGATCCTCTATAGCAGCTCGTGTGAGTGCTCTAGTTGCACCGTGTGGACGTCCTCGGCCTCTACCCCTGCCCCGGCCTCTCGCGGCTCTAGTAGGGGGGCGAGTTCCTGGTGATCAGATTCGCATGTACATGTCTTCACCATCTGTGAGAGAATAGAATACAGAAGTTTAGAATTTGAAGTCAACATTGCACGACAAGGAATCAAAGAAGTGTAATTTTTTCCTAAAAGTTCCATAGCCTCCCGAAGATAAGTACAGGCGTCTCCATACCGATTCCTGAGACTCTAATAAACCAGCTTGTGACTCATGACACCTACGAACCTAGAGCTCTGATACCAACTTATCACAACCCAAACTTGCTCTGTGAAACATCGTGACGGCACCTAGTCTCTACGACTAGGTAAGCCTAACAAATTGCGAAAATAACAAAAAATGAAAGTAAAACTTAACAGCTAACTGTAGCAGATAACTAAATAACTAGTAACAATGTCGCTAAGCATGTACAATAACCAATACTCTATAAATACAAAGTCTTCTCAAAACCCGGAACATCATAAGTCACAAGCTACAGAAGAAAACTATTATCTCTATACACCAGAGTCTAATAAAAGAAGTACATAAGGTAATTGACATATGAGGGAATAAAAGGGGGCTCCAAGGTCTATGGACAGGGCAAATATACCTTGGAGCCTCTAAACTATCACTGCTTACTGATGACGTCACTGATAATGAGCACTTGGATCTGCACACAAAACATGTGTAGAAGAGTAGCATGAGTACACCACAACGGTACCTAGTAAGTTCCAAGCCTAACCTCGGTCGAGTAGTGATGAGGTCAGGTCAGGCCCACTATTATATAGTAAATAAAGTAGGAGAATATAATAGTATAATAAGAGACTGGAATTTAACAAAGGGAAACACACACCAAAATAACAGCACAACACACAGGGATAAGCAGTAGGGGTTCTCCTGAGATACCGTCTTGTAGTCCCAAAGTAAATATGCAAAGAGCTCTCTCGAGATACTGCCTCGTAGTCTCAAAAGTAAATGCGCAGGGAGAACTCCCGAGGTACCGCCTGTGAGCACGTAAGTTTTACCAATCGTATAATCCTACAAAATCTCACTACATTAATTAGTTTTACGGATTTTTGTTGAATTTTAATGCTATTTGCGAGTTTATTTTTACATTGAGTAGCCATAGTCTGTCATTTAAATCCATAAATAATTTAAATTGGCTTGATTAAGCACGTAACCTTAGTTATCATCTAAATAAATATAATTATTTGACATAAAGTCGATTAATATTTAATTATTTCTTTCTAACAAAATTGTGAAATTTGTCCTTTAAATGTTTAGGACTATTAAATTAATTGTTTTACCCTTAATTAATTTATCAACTAATCTATAATTAGACAAATTAAGTTAGAATTAATTACTACGCTTTTCTATTAAGTGTTGATATAATTAGAATTAATTAATTAGATTAAATAGGCAAATTAAGCCTAAAATCGGACCTGGGCCAAGCAATACCCAGGCCCAATCCTTTCTCTACACACAAAGCTGCCCTAGCCCAATTTCCCCATAACCTCGCCGGCCCTCCCAGTAACCAAATGACGCCGTTTAGTATAAGTGACAAATCCCAGCCGTTGATCGAGATAGATCCAACAGCTGAGAACCCCANCCCCCCCCCCCCAATTAACTAAAGTCTAATACCCCCCTCCCAACTCGTCTCTCACCCCCTTCAGAGACCAGCCAACCTACGCCTAGTTCCACCGTAACCCCACCGTCTGCCGCCCTAGCTCCGCCGGTCGGAAATCGCCACCGGCGGCTGAGCTTCTCCAATCAACCCCAATTTTTAACCAGGTGATCCCCATCGTCTCCTTAATCACCTCCCGTTGCTAGTTTCCCCAAAAACCCAGTCGATTTGCTTCAATTTCAGATCTGAAATCTTGAAACCCTAGAAAATCCACAACCAGCCGATTTAGAGGAAATCAATGGCTCAGACTTTCATGAGTCAATTGCTCTTGACTAGAGCAATTGATTCATGAGGGTTTGAATCGTTTCAAACCCTGCCGGAGTCCGGCCAAAGTCCGATGACTTCAATTCTCCGGCCAAACCTTTTTTTTTACGGGTATTCTTCTTCTTTCCTTACTTTCTATGAAATACTGAAACAAAAACCCATGTTAAAACCTGTGCCTATTAATTTCTATTACTGTTAGGTTATTTTCATCTCAAGTAGTCATTGTTTCTCCTATTATATGTATTTTCCATATTTGTGATCAAATATAAAAAAAGAGACCTAAAATTATTTTGATTAATTTACCGTTTGGTTACGATAAATTATTTTGCCTGTGTTGTTTTGGTATGCCATTGGCACATGGAAGTCGTATCGATTACGGATATTCTGTTTGAATTAGGTTTAGTCTTGCCTCCCCTCTCCTCAATACTCTGTCTTAATTGTCGTCACCATTGCTTTTGAACTCTTTTCCTTCTCATGTTATTTGTTGTTTAATCGATTAATTGGATGAGTATTTAGTTTTGCCATTTAGATGATTGTACCTCTTGATTCAAGTTATAATGCTCGTCTTCATATGATTACCAGTGTTAGATTAGGAGCATACAGCTTTACTAATTCGTGATTGTATGTCTGCCCCATGATTAACTGTTTCATGGATGAACTGATTATCTTTGAGATTGAGTTAGTTGACTAGCTGCTTAGTTAATTGAGAGACTAGCTAGTCCTGTATCAGTGTATGGTCATGGATTGACCTAGACTAATCAAGTTTGACTTAGTTAATTATAACTTCCTAAAAGTAACTTGTTTAATAGGTTAACCTAGTCTAATAGTCTCTTAAGTAATTAACTAAATCCTAAAATCTGTCTAAGATAATTAGTTCAGGATTAATTAACCAAAAAGAATTAGTTAACCTAGGCTTAATAGTTAGTCAAGTTTTTGATTTTAGGTAATCAAATTGAATTAACTTAACTAAATCAGTTAGTTTAAGTTAAAGAATTAAATTGATTGACCTACTTTAATTAATTAACTTAAACATAGGTAATTAGTATGAAACGAACTCTAAACTCCTAATCAATTAACCTTTAATTAGTTAACCTAACCTTAGTTAAGAACAACTAGTAGTCACCTAAAGGACATAACTAGTGTTAGTTAAATGATAACCCAAGCAAGTAACCTGGTTACCTAATGGTAAATATAGGGGCTTCAAGGGGTACATTAGGAAATATATGTTAGGAAATCAGGTTTACAAGGGTAAAAAGGTCTTTTAATGAGTAAGAAAATTCTAGAATAGGGGCAGCTGTCCCAAAGATAAGGTTGACAGCTGCCCCATGTACTATTTTGGTACTATTTTCAGCTTTTAGATAGGGAATATTCCAAGGAATATCCCATTCCCAAATACCTATAAATAGTCCCTCTTGGTATAGATTCAAGGACCTTTTTTTGAGATTCTCTTCTAGCTGTGGAGAAGGCAGCAATACTTTTCTATTTGAAAAAAAAAGTTTCAAAAAAGAAAAGCATTATTAGAAAGGAGAAGCTGATTTCTCTTTTTTTTTAAACAAGTTTACAAATAGATGAATTAGTTCTCAGTTCCTTTTCCCTGCTGTTTTGAAGTCTGATTGCTGGGATACCTAAGACCTCTATTCAAGATTTTTTTTGCTGAGTACTGGTTTTTCCTCTGGTTCTCTGCTTGTTGTTGCTGAAATTATCTTCTCTTGCTGATTACTGCCTACACTTGACCTTTATTTGGTCAAGTTTTTCTACCATTTTATTTAAAGAAGGTATGTATCCATTCATCTGTTCTTAATGAAATTGGACTGAAAATTTCATCTTCTGTTCATTATAAGTTGGCTATTTTAATATCTGAAGCTCTTTCCTTCTGTGTTATATAATGTGACAATATGGGTGTTGTAATAAATGTATAAGTATGGTAAATATAGTCCTGTTGTTGGTATTTCTTTTTGCTGTATATTTTGTTTATTTCAGATTATAAGTACATAAATGTAGTTGATACTTGTAACTCTACCTCCTAAAAGGGGTGGCTGCACAATGGTGTAGAATCTGACCTTCTCTATGGTTAGGTTCTCTCTATAAGTGTGCAGAAAAACATGCTTTCAATTGAGTCTTTTGGTCAATAGGGAGACTCAACAAAGAAAGTCCCTAGATAGGTTAGTATTAGTACTAGGGTAGATGAATTTGACCTTCCAATGGTCAAATTCACCCCGTAATGGTGCGCAAAATAGTAGTATAGATGGTTGAAATTCACCCTATAAAGGGTATAAAGCATGTGGTTAAAGAAGCCATAGAGTTGAAGAATCAGAACTCTTGAATAGTCTGATTCATCCTCTAAAATGCCTTAAAAACTCAAAATCACAATACAAGTATGGATTAAAGGTTACCAGAAATGACTGTTAGGGAGTTGAATCTGACCCTTCCCGTGGTCGGATTCATCCTATAACAATGTATAAACGATTATGAAATAGACGGATTATCATTACAAAAAAGGTATTAAGACAGGAATCTAGGCCCATAAATGGTTAGGTTCGTTCTTTAAGAAATGCCTAAAAATCAAAGTCACAATACAATCATGAGTCGAATAGAACCTCTATGGAGATGAATTTGACCCCTTTTATGGTCAGATTCAGCCCATAAAAGGTAAGGACATGTTTTGTTATGAATGGTGTAAAAACATCATTAAGGTTGAGTCTAATCTCCTTCATGGTATGACTCACCCTATAAATGTCTGAGGGTCTATTGCTATTACTGTCCAAATAATAAATTTGGACCTATAGTTTACATTAAAGATGCACAAACAATTCAGTTTTCTTTTTTAGTATCGCTTAGCATAAGTATCATCAGATCTAAACTCGACTTCTTGTCATAGTCCTGTTTAGTCTAATGAATGCATAACAAACTCAACTAATTAGAGTGTTTTACAGATTACAAAGGAAGGCACAAGTATATGGTCTTAAGGGAATTCAAATTACGCAAAATAGCTAAAAAAATCCTTTTTTTTTAGTTTTCCATTTTTCTGTAAAGTTATTTAGATGGCAGTAGTTCATATTCATTTTCAGAATCATGTAATTAAAGACTGGACTGTATATATTTAAATCCTGCTTAGTATTCATGTTGGGTTTTGTTTTTCTTTTGAAAAGGAGGCTGTTTTTTTTAGTAAATTTATAATCCATCTCCCTGTCTCTAAGATAGCATGACAATAGTAGGAAATTGAGTGTATATTTAAGCTAGCATATATAGGATTTTGTAAACACTTGCTGACTTATGGCTATCACGATTTTTGGTTATCATTAATATAAGGTAGAGTTAATCACGCCTAGTTCATTTCGCACCTAGTAAATTTTCTGAAATCAACGTATGTAACATATTCTTTACAAACGAATTGCAATTCCGGTGACGCGTGCTCATGTTCAAACTGATAAAAAAAACTATAGATTAGTTCTAGACTACAAATTCAAATGCCAAGTGTTCATTTTTGACAAATCTGCATCCTTGAAAATCTTGTGAGTTACTTGTACTTAATTTGGCAAATCTTTGGATGCATATGAGTGTAATTTTTTCCAAACAATGATAACTGAAAATAACACTAGAAATGCAGATTCTGATTATCATTGTTAAGTGCAAACGTTCCTATTATGTTTACCCCCTAGTAATGTTAGTTCAAACAATACATATCCTTTCATGTTAACTAGACAAAATTAGGACTAGCCGAAAGAGTTGAAACTATGTGGGGCTAAAATATGGCCATAGCCCAAAACACGTTATCTTTAGGCTATTGAACATCATTTTAGGCAATCCTTAGGTAGAATGAACACCTTTAGTTTGAAATTTGACAAGAATCGACCATTACCTCAAAATTACCTTAAACTACACTCAGGAGTGGCAACTCATGCCCCCGACCCTTAACTCCAAACAACTAACAAAATGCATGTGGCAACCACGGGTGCATTTCATGCGACGTGTTTGCCGTGTGCTCAAAAACAACAAGTGCACGCCATCGTGACTTGTTTAAGATAAATTCATAAACGTCCTAATTGATCTTAAAACTAAATCGCTCTTTCAAAAGTAGAAAAAATAAAGAATAATTGAACGTCGCCTCAAATAGGCATTATAAAACCGTCGCGACCATAGTCTAGACTACGTAATCTACACTCGGGTGTGACAATTCATGTCCCCGTCTCCAAAACTTCAAATTATAATAAAATCACGTGTTGCAATTACAGGTGCATTTCATGTGGCGTAGTTGTAACATGTACAAAAGCATAACGAGTGCACGTTCTCGTGACTTGTTTTCAAGATAAATTCATACTTATCAAAAGCGGTTAAAAGTTAAAGGGCTAAACGCACAATAGGCTAAAAACACGTAAATAATCAGATAATTCAGGCCAAATATTAATAGTTAAGCGACCGTGTTAGAACCACGGAACTCGGGAATGCCTAACACCTTCTCCCGCGTTAGCAGAATTCCTTACTCGGATCGCAGACAAATCAAAACAGAGTCAAATCTTCCTCGGTTTGGGATTTTCAAAACAAAACAGTGTCCCGGAGCATCGTCAAAAATCCGGGTGGCGACTCTAAAATAATAATAATTCCCAAACCCGAATAATGTCACTTAAAGTGGAAAAACTCCCTTATTACCCCTTCATTAATCGAGGGTGGTGAAAAAGGAGGTGTGACAGCTCTGGCGACTCTGCTGGGGATCGAACCCAGAATCTCTGGTTCAGGGTTCAAGAATTCGAGTTTATATAACTATTATGTTTGGCTTTCATTATCTAATTTTACATGTTAAACCTAATGTGCTAAATATCGCATTTACCGCTTTGATATTATGTGAACTGCGTATAAAACTGTGTCGAAACCCTTCTTCTCTCTGAGTCTTCTAAATCATCTGGGAAATGTGCACTTCGTGTGACTTCTTTTTTGTTAGAGTCATCCAAATTTTAGAATGAGGTACGGACAAGTTGCAAAGCCGGTGAAGCTTCTGTATTCCCGGTACGCTGCCCCGACCTCGGCTCGAGCTGTCCGCTCGGGTAAGCTTTGTCTAGAACATAACCTCAAGGTATAAACCTAGTATGACATAGCATCATGTCGGATCCCTAGTAGGAACGTTTATTTGCATCACGTGCATTTGACTCAGGGGACTCAACACAGGGGTTGGGTCCGTCTATGACAGGTGAACCCAAAATGAAAGACTATCCTGATGCATCCTACTTGCTATATGTACAACATTTTGTTATGGTTTGTTTGTTGACCGGCTATATAAAAAAATGAATTAAACAACAAAAAGGGAAGAAAAGAAAAAGAGATAATAGAAAAACCAAGAGACGAATAGAATAAGAGATTTAGCCGATTGAAAAACCCGATATTCGAGATCATCCCGAAACTCTACCAAATTTTCTGAAAATAGTATTTCGAAATAAAGTAAATCGGTGCATATTTTTCAAAATTGTGTCAAGATTTCCCGAACTACGCATTGTTTGATTCTCACCGGATGTGAGATACGTAGGCAACCCTCATCGGGTCCAACCTTATTTTCAAAACCAATATAGAAAATACGGTCGCAAAATTAGGTGATGTTGTTCTTGCCTAAAATAGCCAATTGTCCCAACGGGACGCCGGAAGGCTGTTTTTGCAAAAATAGTCACTTATAGTCTTTTCGAAAATTTCGGCCCAATAAGCGAGCACAGCCTTAAAAGCTTCCTACCCGAAGTATTGAGGGGCTGTATTTGCAAAGACGGTCCATTTCTTTTTATTACAAAACTTTTGCAAAAATGACACTTTTTCGCATTTAGTCAAAACCTTGTATGACTTTGTTTTCTTAATCAAAACATTCAAACAAATGTGCAGGATGAATACAGTTGAAAACACTCCCTTTAGGGCTGTCGAGGAAATTCCCGTGGGACTCCATATGTGGTTGAGCGACCTAGGGGAAATTAGTAGAAAGTGTGCCGTAAAAGCTTTGGGCGGACTCACTGGCCTTCTAAAAATCAAGCCGAGATTGGATATCGTCGAAGCTTTAGTGTCATTTTGGGACCCTTCCCACAACGTGTTCCACTTTTCAAACATTGAGTTGACACCCACGCTAGAGGAAATAGCGGGGTATGCTGGTTTCAGTGACAATCTTAGAAGCCGGTATCCGGTCAAGTTCTTGGATCTTTTGAACATTAGTCGTGACACTCAAGACTCACACCTGGCTGAAGGGTTCTGCACTTTCTATTTTCTGTACAAACGGTATGGAGATCCTCGGGGCTATGAAGCTGAAAATACTGGTCTGACTCACCACAAGAACCAGGCTAAATGGGAAGCCCGCAGGGGGTTAGCTTTTGTGGTAGCATTCCTGGGCACTTTAATCTGCCCCTGAGGTGACGGACTAATAGACATCGGACTGGTAGGGATGGCAGATTTCATGACAAAAACGAACTATGGCACTCTTATACCAATGATCTTAGCCGAGATTTACAGTGCCCTGACAATTTTCCAGTCAGGGGGAAAGTTCTTTGAAGGGTGCAATCTACTCCTACAGATTTGGATGATCGAGCACCTCTATCACCGCCCAGGTTACATGAACTATGGCTTAATCGATCTGAATTGAATTGAAGAACACAGTACTCGGGTAGAAGGCCACAAATTTTCTGAGGGCACAGAAGCTTGGCACTCACATCTGAGTTCATTGACCGCCGACCGAATCGAGTGGACCTTCGGATGGCTCCCCGTCGGCGAGGTTATCAATATGTCCGTTGAAGTGTGATATCTTTTGTTAATGGGTCTGCGGAGTATCCAGCCATATGCCCCACATCGGGTCTTACGGAAATTGGGTAAACAACAAGTCATTCCACATGATAAGGACTTAAGCCAACAAGCCATTGAGTTGTGTCCGAGAGCTACATTTCCGGAAAACAGTGTCCGTCAGATTTGTAACCAGTGCAGATTCTTAGAGCCTCAGACTCAGGTGAGAAACTTATCTCAAGGGGAAGTAGAGCCAGCCTATATTTCTTGGTATGGTAGAAGAGTCCGAGAGCACCAAGAACCAGAGCGACCTGCGAAAAGACCTCACGTGCAGCATTTTACTGAGCAGACACAAGAACATTGGGGTTGGCTAGAAAAGGAAAACAACTACCGGGCCACAATAAGTAAACTGGAGGCCCAGATCCGAGAGCTCAAATTTGAAAACACTTTACAAACTGCTGCAGCCAAAGGGGAAAGAAATAGGATGAACATAGAAAATGAAACCCTCAGAGCTCAAATCCAGAAAATGAGGATAGCCATTGAAAACCCCAAAAGAAGTAGAGCCGACGAAAGACTTGTCACCAGCCTCAGGCAAAAATTGTGTAGCTATGGTGACGACTTGGACAAAGCCGAGGAAGATTTGACCCGAGCTCGAGCAAAGTTGGCAAAAAATGCAGAAGAAAGGGAAGAATTCGTGCAAAATTTAAAGAGAAAGCATGACCAAGAAGTTCTGGGTTTGAAAGAGAGAATGGCCACCTTTGAAAACGAAATGGCCAAACAAGCACAAAGGTTTAAGGCAGAAAGAGAACATTGTTATGACATGATAGCCCAGTTGGAAGAAGAATTGCGACAATGGCAAAAGCAGACTCACAAAGACGCCCATGCTTTAGAGGCAAGATCCCAGCAAATCGGGCGTCTACTTCAGGAAAAAGGTATCATCAGGCAAAGGGTCCGGGAGATAGCTGATTACATTATCACAAAATGCCAGGAATGTGAAGATATGACTCGGACCACCTTCTTCTCAGCGGTTATGATCTTCGTCCACAAGATAATGGACGACCTCTACCGCCTCCAACAAGATATAGCACGCAGGCCCGTGGCAAGGCCGAATGATGCCCCACGGGTCCCTGAAGCAATGGAAGCACTGATGTATTTTTGACATTTCTCGAGTCTGTATTTTATTTTCCTGTTGTAGTCCTGTCCAAGTCCACTGTAGTTTTTACATTTCCAAGAAAGTGTGTCTTGAGTCTTTTATAGTTTTTAAAGTTTTAAAATTGTACTGAAGTTTCTTATGAAGTTGAAAGTATTTTATCCAATGAATGAAAATTTTCGAAAAATGTTTATTTCTTTCCTTCGGATTTATCCCTTGAACTACCTAATGATCTGATTTACGCGGCGCCGTGATACGTAGGCAATCCACATAGGATTCGATCATAATCTTAAGAAATGAAGGTGAGTGAGAAATAAAAGAGAAAAAAATAATACAATGAAAGAAAGAAAAGAGTGATAGAGAAAGACAAAAGGATGAAAATAGGATAAAAAATGAGGGAAAGTTCAAATTTGAGAAAATAAAGCCGGGATGAGACACACAACAGTTGCAAAACATATAGAAAGCGTTTAATTGCCTAGGTGCATTGCATACCCCAAACGTGTGATTTCTCTATGTGGTGAAATGTTCCGACCTAACGTTTTGTTGGTTCACTCTTAAAGGTGTTTGTCTAGGGTGGTTGGTTTTTGCGGTAACCTAGCTCCCCATCCCTACTTCACTAGATCAAAGGGAAACATAGAAATGACATCTGAAAGCCACTTATCAATCGTCAACTCTTCTGTGGAGGACCCAAATCCAGTCATCCCAATGTCTGAGTCAGCCACAGCTGAAGAGAATAGGATCATGCATTGCCGCATGCTAGAAATGTGGGACACATGGTCCAATGGTAGGGAACCACCCAGTTCCATTCCGGGTTTCCCCGAGATAATCCCCAGGACAGGCGGAACTTCTAACATCCCTATAAGTTACCCGGCCACGTCGCTCGGATACCCAACTATGTCGGCTCACTTTTCCGGAAGGCCTTCTAAGGTTCACCCCCAGGTCTTTTTTTCCGGTGCATCATCCAACATCTTCACCGCCCCCCCGAGCTCCGCCATGGCTCCACCAACTACCACCGAGCCCAGCTTTGAGCCGCCAGCGTTTACATTCCAAACGCCATCATTTTTGGCTGCCACTCATGTCACTCCTGATTCATACCCCCAACAACCTCAGTATGAAGTTACTTTGGGACGAGATAAGAAAAGCCCCGAGCACGAAGAAATGGCTCAGAAAATGAAGAGTATCGAGCAGAACCTCAAGAACATACAGGGGCTGAGCGGGCAGAAAAGCGTCTCCTATGCCGATTTGTGCATGTTCCCGCACGTCCACTTGCCTCTCGGGTTTAAAACCCCCAAGTTTGAAAAATATGATGGACATGGGGACCCCATAGCTCATCTGAAAAGGTATTGCAACCAACTCCGAGGAGCAGGTGGGAAAGAGGAACTTCTCATGGCATATTTCGGAGAGAGCTTAACAGGGATTGCATCAGAATGGTACATGGACCAGGATATATCCCGCTAGCACGTGTGGGATGACCTGGCCCGGGACTTTGTTCGACAATTCCAATACAACGTGGATATCGCTCCCGATGGAAACTCTCTATCCAACCTCAAAATGAAGTCCTCGGAAAGTTTCAGAGAGTACGCTATTAAGTGGCGCGAGCAGGCGTCCAGGGTCAAACCTCCGATGGATGAGGTCGAAATGGTCAGTGTTTTTCTACAAGCACAAGAAGCGGATTACTTTCAAAATATGATGTCCGCCATGGGCAAACCATTTGCAGAAGCAATCAAAATTGGGGAAATGGTTGAGAATGGTTTAAAGACTGGTCGTATCCTAAGCCAATCAACCATAAGGGAAACCTCACAGGCCATCCAAAACGGGTCCGGCAGTGCGGCCAATAGAAAGAAGAAAGAAGAAGGGGCCATGATGGTTTCCGATGTCAGGGGTTCTCGGCAACACTCAAGTCCATTCCCCAAAACCTCCCAACACTACTACCCTCACCAAAACGCAGCTTACACTACATCTCCTTTTCTCTATGAGGTGATGAACGCTCAGCCGCATCTCCGGCCACAACAACAATAAAACCATAACAGAGCCCCGCCCCCAAGAAATAACCATCCTCCCCCAGCTCCATACAATCCACGCCCTCCTCAAAACAACTACCCGTACAATGCTTACCCCCGCGAGCCACCTAGGAGACTTAATTTCACTCATATCGGTGAGCCATATTCAAGTCTTTTCCCAAAGTTATTCCAGATGAGGCTTCTGCAGCCCGTACCTCCGACCAGACAAAAACCAGCATCAGTGTCATACAAACCCGGAACCAATTGTGCCTACAATTCCGGAGCAGAGGGACACGACACGGAGGATTGCTGGACTCTCAAACGGGCTGTGGAAAATCTTATAGAGCAAAAGAAGGTAGTGTTAAGGGATGAAGAAGCTCCCAATGTGACTAACAATCCATAGCCCGCCCATAACAATGGGCTTGTTATCGGCATGATCTGCGAGGACCAAGATTTTGATCCAGCTTTGAAGGCTATCATTGCCATCGCAGATGCATAGAAAAAGCCTAAGACGGCACCCAAGCCAGCCAAGGGAATAAAAAAGAGTAATCTCGTTCCTCAAGCTACGGAGAAAGCTGAAGCCAAGACAAAGATAGGATCTTCTAAAGACGCTGTTCTTTACGTCCCCAGGGCACCCAAGAAGGAACAAGGTATGTTGAGCCCGCCCAGAAGGCTACAATTCAACAGAGCTATGACAAACGGCCCGACAATGTATGTACCAAAGGGGACGTACGTGGCGCGGGGGCAAATAATTTCTCCAAGGCTGAATGAGCCCGTGGTTATTAGCCGCGCGCCGCAAGCTCCCGTGAAAAATACTATTGTCGTCCCTTGGAACTACAACAAGACGGTAGTAACATACAAAGGAAAAGAGATCACGGGGGAAGCAATTGAAGCAAACTCCTCTGAAAAATACCTCAATCTAAAAGAGCTGGCCAAAAATAAGCACAAACGCTTCCCACTTAAAAGGCCTATCACCGCCGAAGAAGCTGAAGAGTTCTTTAAGAAGATGAACATGACTGAGTACGCCACAAATGCGGAACTCAGGAAAAATCCTGATCAAGTATAACTCTCATCTTTGTTGATGGGCTCAAGCGAGCATCAGAAAATACTCCTGAAAATGTTGAATGAAGCGTATGTGCCGGCAGAAACCTCAGTCAACAATTGGAAAGAATGGCCGAGCGTTTCTTTGCAGTAAAGAAAATTTATTTTAGCCGGAATGATCTACCTCCCAAGGGAGCCGCTCACAACAAAGCCTTACACTTAACAGTTAAAAGTTAGGGATATTATGTGAAGAGAGTTATGCTTGATGGAGGTTCTGGGGTTGATATTTTCCCTTTATCCACACTACAAGGAATGGGAATCAGCACTGAGAGAATCAGGCCGAATAATGCATGTGTTCGTGCCTTCGATGGAATCAAAAGGGACACCATTGGCGAAATAGACATAGTCATGACGATCGGCCCTGTGGACTTCGCGGTAACCTTCCAAATCTTAGATATGGATACCTCATAAATTTCTTGCTAGGAAGACCGTGGATTCATGCCGCTGGAGCAGTACCCTCTACCCTCCATCAAATGGTCAAATTCGAATATGAAAACCAGGAGATAGTGGTCCACGGGGAGGACGAGCAGTCAATTTACAGAGACCCCTCGGTCCCTTGTCTTGAAGCCATAGAGGGGAGTGAGAATATTGTCTATCAAGCGTTTGAAATTGTGCTTGCCGACCAACATGAAGAAGGTGCTCCGTGCCCACAACCCTGCCTATCAAATGCGTCAATCATGGTCGCTACCGACATGATTAGACATGGATACAGACCCGGAAAGGGGCTTGGGGTGTCCTTGCAAGGTATCACTGAACCGATCTCTCTACATGCCGCTAAAAAATTCTTCGGCATAGGTTTCCAAGCCTCAGATGAAGATGTGAAGTGGGACGACGCCCGTAAAAGCAATGGATGGGAACTACCTCAGCCAGTCCCACATATTACTGAGACTTTCATCGAACCTCAATATGTCGAAGAAGAAGAAGAGGGCTTTACGGCCGAAGAAATTGAAGGAATCTGTGAGGCCATGAAGCAGATGTTGTATGAAACTAACATGGTCCAGTTGGGAGAAGGCTCAAGCACCACTGAGGTGTAATACATGGGCCCTAACGCCAAGTTGCACTATGAGTTATTTTAGGGTGTAACTCAAGTGTTTTTAATTTACTGCTTTTTGAATTCCGATGTAAATCCTCATATGTTCAAATTCAATGAAATGAAGTCAAAATTTCATAGTCCATTATTCCTTATGATTTTTGCTTATTTTTCTTATTATTCAGTCCTAATAATGCAGCTTTAAATAACATGACATGCTTGCGGACTTCATGCTCTGATCTTAATACGCTGTCTAACCTCGAAATAATAAGTCAAGAACCGGAATATGATGAAGAAGAGGCTTTTAGGGAAATAAATTGAGAATTAGAACCATTCGAGAATAAGCCTAAGACAAACTTAAACGAAACAGAACCCGTCAACTTGGGTAATGCAGAAGAGGTTCGAGAAACCATGATAAGCGTCCACACTGATGAAAGAATTAGGGATGCTCTGATTCAACTTCTATTTGAATTCAAAGACGTGTTTGCTTGGTCCTACGACGACATGCCCGGACTAAGTGTAGATTTGGTGGTACATAAACTGCCAACCTATCCCGGTTATCCACCCGTCCAACAAAAGCAGAGGAAATTTAAAACAGACATGAGTGACAAAATCAGAGAAGAGGTCACTAAACAATTAAAAGCGGGAGTGATCTGGGTGGTCCAATACACCACCTGGCTGGCCAATGTGGTTCCAGTACCTAAAAAGGACAGAAAGGTCAGAGTATGTGTCGATTACCGAGATTTGAATAAAGCAAGCCCTAAAGATAACTTTCCACTACCAAACATACATATCCTGGTTGACAATTGTGCCAAACATGAGGTACAATCTTTCGTGGATTGATATGCTGGATACCACCAGGTATTGATGGATGAAGAGGATGCAGAAAAGACAGTCTTCACTACACCCTGGGGCACCTATTGTTACCGAGTCATGTCGTTCGGTCTAAAGAACGTCGGGGCAACATATATGAGGGCCATGACCGCCATTTTCCATGACATGATGCATCAGGAGATTGAGGTATACGTGGATGATGTGATTATTAAATCCAGGACGCAAGATGACCATGTCCAGCATTTGAGGAACTTCTTCGGACGCCTGCGTAAGTATGATCTGAAACTAAACCCGGCCAAATGTGCCTTCGGAGTTCCGTCTGGGAAATTACTGGGGTTTATAGTCAGGCGACAAGGCATCGAGCTAGACCCGACAAAGATAAAATCTATTCGGGATCTCCCACCCCCAAGAACCAAGAAGGAGGTCATGAGTATGCTGGGTAGGTTGAATTACATCAGCAGGTTCATCGCTCAGTTGACGTCCACTTGTGAGCCTATATTCAAGCTGTTGAAGAAAGATGCAGCCATCAAATGGACGGACGAATGCCAGAACGCTTTCGACAAGATCAAAGAATATCTGTCAAACCCGCCAGTGCTAGTCCCACCAAAACCAGCAAGGCCTTTGTTCTTATACCTGACGGTGTTAGAAAATTCCTTCGGGTGTGTTCTCGGGCAACATGACGCAACCGGGAAGAAAGAATAGGCCATATATTACTTGATCAAGAAGTTCACGAGCTACGAAGCCAAATATACGATGTTGGAAAGAACGTGCTGCGCTCTAACTTGGGTCGCTCAGAAACTCCAGCATTATTTATTGGCTTATACCACCTACCTCATCACTAGGATGGATCCATTGAAGTACATATTCCAAAAGACAATGCCCACCGGGAGATTAGCTAAGTGGCAGATTCTGCTCACCGAATTCGACATAGTCTATGTCACTCGCACGGCAATGAAGGCCCAGTCTTTGGCAGATCACTTGGCAGAAAATCATGTCGATAACGACTACCAACCCCTGAGTACTTACTTCCCAGACGAGGAGGTAAATTCGGTCGAGATAACTTCTGAGGACGCCAACACTTGGAAAATGTTCTTTGATGGAGCTGTAAATGCAAAAGGTGTTGGGATTGGGGCAATCTTGATTTCACCCACGGGACAGCACAATCCCGCCACGGCCCGCCTTCGGTTCTTCTGTACAAACAATACTGCCGAATATGAAGCTTGTTTAATGGGTATGAACATGGCCATTGACATGGATGTAGAAGAGTTATTGATCATGGGAGATTTGGATTTGATCATCAAGCAGGCTCAGGGAGAGTGGGAAACTCGAGATGTTAAGCTCCTTCCATACAGACAACATGTGGAAGATCTTAGCAAACGATTCAAAGTTATCGAGTTCAGATATATTCCTCGATGCCACAACGAGTTAGCCAATGCACTAACTACCCTAGCTGCAATGCTGCCATATCCGGGTAATGTTCACATCGACCCGTTGGAAATTCAAATCAAGAAAAGGCATAGTTATTGCAACACGGTCGAAGTAGAGCCCGATGTCCAACCATGGTATCACGATATCAAAAGATTCTTGAAAACAAAAGAATACCCAGAGCAGGCCAGTGGGGACCAAAAGAGAACCATCCGGAGACTCGCCAGCAGTTTCTTCCTAAGTGGGGAAGTACTGTATAAGAGGACTCCCGGTCTGAATCTATTAAGATGCGTAGATGCCAAAGAAACCGAAAAGATTATGAACGAGGTGCACTCAGGAGTATGCGGTCCCCACATGAACAGATACGTCCTCGCAAAGAAAATCTTGCGGGCCGGGTATTATTGGATGACCATGGAAAAAGATTGTTTTAGCTTTGTCTGGAAATGCCATAAGTGTCAAATACACGGCAATTTGATTCATGCACCACAATAAGAATTGCATCCTATGTCAGCACCTTGGTCGTTTGTTGCCTGGGGAATGGATGTCATCGGACCGATCGAGCCAAGGGCCTCGAACGGGCACAGATTTATTTTGGTCGCTATTGACTATTTCACGAAATGGGTCGAGGCAGTCACATTCAAAGCTGTCACCAAGAAAGCGGTGGTGGATTTCGTGCACTCTAATATCATCTGTCGTTTTGGTATCCCAAGGACTATCATTACCGACAATGGAGCGAATCTAAACAGTAACTTGATGAGGGAGGTATATGAACAGTTCCAAATCACACACCGCAATTCCACCCCTTACCGGCCCAAAGCCAATGGCACCGTTGAATCAGCAAACAAAAATATTAAGAAAATCCTCAGGAAAATGATTCAAACTTCTAGGCAATGGCACGAGAAATTGCCTTACGCATTACTAGGATATCGCACGGCAGTGCGCACGTCGGTTGGAGCTATCCTTACCTATTGGTTTATGGCACTAAAGCCGTAATACCCATAGAAGTTGAAATTCCCTCCCTTCGAATTATTGGCGAAGTAGAAATTGAGGATGAGGAATGGGTCAAAACCTGATTGGAGCAATTAACGCTGATTGACGAGAAAAGGATGGCCGCAGTTTGCCACGGGCAGTTGTACCAACAAAGAATGGCCCGCGCCTACAACAAGAAAGTGCGGCCTAAGAACTTTGAAGTAGGTCAACTGGTGTTAAGACGTATCCTCTCACACCACGAAGAGGCTAAAGGAAAATTCGCCCCGAATTGGAGAGGTCCATACATCATAAGGAAATTGCTTCCAAAAGGAGCATTGTACTTGGGAGACATCGAAGGAAATGACCCCGAAACGGCTGCCAATGCAGATGCAGTCAAGAGGTATTATGTCTGACCTTTTCCGTGATGACGACGCTGATGATCGAAATGACGAAGGCTTTCCATTCATGTTACCCCAAACACTATCATTTTTGTAAACCCTTTTAGCCAGTTACTCTTCCTTGACAACCCTCCTTGGAGTTTGAAGAAAGAAAAGAAAAATCAAAAGAAAAAAAAAGAGAAAAAAGAAAGAAAAAAAAGAGAAAGGAAAAATCAAAAGAAATCAAAAGCAAAACAAAAAAAATCAAAACAAAAACAAAATGTTTCCCTGAACTACGTCTGACTTGATTCCGAAAGGATACGTTGGCAGCCTCTCCCTGGGGTTCAGTCACACCAAAATGAAAATCCACATTCCCCCAAGAGTTTAAGTTGGGGCAAGTGTTGAGATGCGGCAATGATTCGCCTGAAAGTTCCAAGGTTGTAATTCAATACAAATTCTTTTTACCCCAAATCCTAGTCGAATCTTTTCGATCGATCGGCAAAGAAAATCCAGAATGGGAAGATACATCTATCTGGACCTCATACAAGCAATGAGAGAAATTAAAATGAGAGAGTCTTATCGGTGAAAACCCACACAGGCACCATAAGGTGACGGTGAGTAGAGAAATTAAAAATGAGAGAGTCTTGTTGGTGAAAACTCGCAAAGAGCACTACAGGGCGATGGCGAGAAGAGAAATGAGAGAGGTTAGCTGGTGAAAACCCGAAAAGGGAACTACTAATCGAAAAGAGGATGATTGGTCACTGATATCGACATGGTCTGGGGCAAGGTTTCTCAACCTCGAGTTAAAAGTTGTGACGAATTTCTGAGAGTCAGATGGTTTATATAGATCAGGCATCCAGTCCAAGACGCATGTCATGTTCATTGAAAGCCGCGTACACTCCAGATAAGTCCTTTTTCTCTCCCCGAAAGGGATATTTCTTGTCAAAATTCATTGTCTCCGTTTCTTGGTTATTTTCTTTCAATTCCTTTCAGTCTGACTCTATTTCTAAGGTAAAACAAAGAAAGGATGGCAAAACTGACTTACAGGGTTCTCGTTTGACGCAAGCCAATATGCAAAGGACACCGAGCCTCGTCAGGGGCATCAAGTCGATCCCGACTGGCCGCAATGGCCGATGCTTTAAACACAACGTTTGAAGGGAGAAGATCAAATCGGAATGCCTACAAAGGCAATTGAAGTGAAAGGTTAAGTCCCACATGGATAACCCCCTCAGAAAAGATTAAAAAGACGAAATGCTCCAAATGCTTTAAATTCAAATGGAAGGAAAAATCAGAAATGAAAGGCCAATGAAGACAAAATAAAGTTGGAAAAGGGTTAAGTCCCACACGACTAACCATTGCAGCAGAATTCGAGGGTCAAAAATTCCCCCCGATGCTCTAGAAATCCGAAAGGAAAATAAGTGAAAGGCCTACAATGGCAGAATAAAGTTGAAATGTTGGGTCTCACGTGACTGATCACCACAACAAAATCTGAAAAGCCAAGGTCCCCGGGATTAGAGATGAGACCCAATCCCCAGCCAGCAAGCAAGAAAGTGGTTGAGATCTTCGTCAATAGAACTGAGATCAAGAAGTTGAAAATCAAGGCCGCAAAACCAACCACCGTTTCAAACTAACAAATTGTTCTTTGTTTGAAAATATGAAACAGGTGTAACTCAAAAGAAACCGTGCAAAAAGCAGGTGCAACCAAGAGAAAAGGCGCAAGAGCTAAAAGCGGCTCTGCAGCAACAACTCTAAAAGGAAAGTTTTCTCCAAAATCTTTTCCCGCATTCATTCAAAAAAAAGTGTTGAAAACAACTCCAACCTAGCTACACCTTTTTCGACATGGGAGTACACACTCCCTGATCGATGCCAATTAAGGGGTATACATTCCCTAATTGATGTTTTTCTTTTCCAATTAAGGGTATACATTCCCTAATTGATGTTTTTCTTTTCCAATTAAGGGTATACATTCCCTAATTGATGTTTTCTTTCCCAATTAAGGGTATGCATTTCCCTAATTGTTTCTTTCTTTTTCAATTAAGGGTATACATTCCCTAATTGATGTTTTCTTTCCCAATTAAGGGTATGCATTTCCCTAATTGTTTCTTTCTTTTTCAATTAAGGGTATACATTCCCTAATTGATTTTCTTTTCCCGACAGGGGTGCAGACGCTCCCTAGTCGATGCCAATTAAGGGTATACATTCCCTAATTGATGTTTTCTTTTCCAATTAAGGGTATACATTCCCTGATTGATGTTTTCCTTTCTAATTAAGGGTATACATTCCCTAATTGATTTTCTTTTCCCGACATGGAGGCACACGCTCCCTAGTCGATGCCAATTAAGGGTATACATTCCCTAATTGATGTTTTCTTTTCCAATTAAGGGTATACATTCCCTAATTGATGTTTTCCTTTTCCAATTAAGGTATACATTCCCTAATTGATGTTTTCTTTTCCAATTAAGGGTATACATTCCCTAATTGATTTCCTTTTCCCGACATGGGTGCACGTGTTCCCTAGTCGATGCCAATTAAGGGTATACATTCCCTAATTGATGACTTCCTTTCCAATTAATGGTATACATTCCCTAATTGATGTTTTCTTATCCAATTAATGGTATACATTCCCTAATTGATGTTTCTTATCCAATTAATGGTATACATTCCCTAATTGATGATTTCCTTTCCAATTAAGGGTATACATTCCCTAATTGATGTTTTCTTATCCAATTAAGGGTATACATTCCCTAATTGATGATTTGTTGTTCCAATTAAGGGTATACATTCCCTAATTGAGGTTTCTTATCCAATTAAGGATATACATTCCCTAATTGTTGCTTCTTTTCCAATTAAGGGTATACATTCCTTAATTGATGTTTTTATTTTCCAATTAAGGGTATACATTCCCTAATTGATTTTTTTTTTCCGACAGGGGTGTACACGCTCCTTAGTCGATGCCAATTAAGGGTATATATTCCCTAATTGATGATTTGCTGTTCCAATTAAGGGTATACATTCCCTAATTGTTGCTTTCCTTTCCAATTAAGGATATACATTCCCTAATTGTTGCTTTCCTTTCCAATTAAGGGTATACATTCCCTAATTGATGCTTTCTTTTTCAATTAAGGGTATACATTCCCTAATTGATGTTTTCTTTCCCGACATGGGTGCACGCGCTCCCTAGTCGATGCCGAATAAGGGTATCCATTCCCTAATTGATGATTTATTTTTCAATTAAGGGTTATACATTCCCTAATTAATTTCTTCCCCAGCGTAGGGTATACAATCCCTAGTTGATTTCATTTTCGCCACCCCCAGTGGACCTTTCTTTGAGATAGGGTATCCACTCCTTAGTCTGCAATAACCCCGGATGCACTGCTCCCACTTTTTCATCCCTTTCAATAATATGATAGTGTATATTTCCTTACAATAACTCACGAAATTTTCCTAGTATGAAAACTGGGGCAGAAAATTTCGTTCGTTCGTTTTGATTTTTGTGCAGATTACATTTTTAGGACATTGGAACTCGAGATGAGCAAAAGAAGAAATTTCGATCCAAAATAATAAAACAAAAGAGGAAAGAAAAGGTTGAATCCAAAGTACGAAAACGGGAAATATATGGACCGCTCAAGACCAAACTGAAGTCACAAGCGGCGCATATCCCTTTTTGATCCGAAATGCTGAAGAAGTTTGAACCAGCACCTACAACTAACAAGAATCAAGGTCCAGATCAAGACTGTATAAAAGCAGCCAAGATTCAAGATCAGGCTTCAGCAGACTAATAGATAGGACTCTTGTAACCCATAGTTGATAGGTTTAGTTTAGTCTTCTCCATTCTGCTACTTTGGTGTAATAAGGAGATCAGCAGTAGTAACAGCAGCAACCACAGTGAAACCACAGTTACTCGGTAGTCCCAGCTATCAAAACTTCCAGAACTACACTAACCTGATTCCTTTATAGCCAAGGATATGTAGGCAACCTTCGAAGCAGGGTTCGGTCAAGCTTTTCAAAAACGCTTCACAATGGAACATATGAATGGGTAAAATCGTTTATGGTTGCTCACTTTGTCTTTGCCCGGGAACTCTTCGTGTTTCCGAGCAAAGAGGGGCAGCTGTGAGCACGTAATTTTTACCTATCGTATAATCCTACAAAATCTCACTAAATTAATTAGTTTTACGGATTTTTGTTGAATTTTAATGCTATTCGCGAATTTATTTTTACATTGCGTAACCATAGTCCGTCATTTAAATCCATAAATAATTTAAATTGGCTTGATTAAGCACGTAACCTTAGTTATCATCTAAATAAATATAATTATTTGACATAAAGTCGATTAATATTTAATTATTTCTTTCTAACAAAATTGTGAAATTTGTCCTTTAAATGTTTAGGAGTATTAAATTAATTTTTTTACCCTTAATTAATTTATCAACTAATCTATAATTAAACAAATTAAGTTAGAATTAATTACTATGTTTTTCTATTAAGTGTTGATATAATTAGAGTTAATTAATTAGATTAAATAGGCAAATTAAGCCTAAAATCGGACCTGGGCCAAGCAATACCCAGGCCCAATCCTTTCTCTACACACAAAGCTGCCCA
>MDKH01148322.1:0-12455 GCA_005239495.1 Nicotiana undulata | reverse complement strand
AGTTACCAGGGTCGTCAGGGCCAGTTTCCGAGTCATCAGCCACATCAGCAGAGATCTTGTTATAGTTGTGGTAGCCCGGGGCACATTTCCAGATATTGCTCCCGAGCTTCGAGTGGACCCCACTATCAGGGTTCCCGTGTCGTGGTTCCCGCAGCAAGTGCACCCTTACCCCCTCATCCAGCCAGAGGTGGTGGTCGAGGTGCAGATACCGTTGCAATGAAAGGATTATAATAAGAAGGAAGTAATCGGAAGATGGTGGCATTGAATTCATCAGTATATACTAGTGTCCCAGCAACAACAAGCTCGTCAGCGATAACTTTAGCTTCACGTAGAAATTGAGCCATTGTTTGTCACCAAGAGTCATATTTTGCAAGGTGATATGCATTTGGACTCTTCTAGCGCTGTTGCTTATACCAAATGCATTTGAGAAAGCTTACCAAGCTTCAAAGGCATTATCTAAACCAGTCATATAAGGAAAAATTTCCTCGGTTAAAGATGATAAGATCCAACTCAGTAAGAGTTGGTCTTCTTGTAACCACTTTAGATAATCAGAATTTGGTTCTGATTGATTTGTTGTGGCATTGATGATGGTAGAGGGAGGCAATGGTGTACCATTGATATGATTGAAAATAATATAGCATTTGATGGTAGGAACAAACTGAGTTTTCCAATTCAGGTAGTTTGTTGGTTTGAGTTTTATTGAAAAAGAGAGTTGAGCATATGGTACAGTAGCAAAAAGACTTGAGTGGTTAAGGTTATTGTAGTAGAAGTGGTGGAATCTGAAAGTTGAAAAGTTGATGCCATGGTAGGCTCTGATACCATGTTATAAGATATGATGTTGAGAGAATTCGATAGTTTTCTATTGAGTATATTGTTGAATATATATACAACAGTCTACCACACACTATAAAAGACTAGGGAGACAAGATAACTAATAGAACAATCATATATCCTAAAATATAGCTAACATAACATAAATATCCTAACTAATAGAGATTGCTATCCTAAATTATGGAGATTGAACTTTATCTCTAACAATTACCATAACTAAATGCATTCAAAAATCCTTGTTGTCCTTCGTTATTTTCACATACATTAGAACTCCTATGTCATTGTGAATTTCCATCGGAGGACGCTGATGTGTGGCTATAATTCATGGTTTAGCACATTATTCGCCTTGCATTTTTATACGTTGTAATGATAAATTACACTTTATTTGCGCGTAATGGAGTCTATTTTATGTGTAGGTGAATTGGAGATGAAAATAGAGCAAAAGGAATACTTAAACATTGAAAGTGTGCTCGAGAACAGTGAAAAGGAGAGACCTGGCGAGGCCAGCTTAACCAGGTTGAATCTGGCGAGGCCAGCCAGAGGCCAGGCTGAAGCTGGCGTTAGCCAGGCATTGTAAGGCTAAAGTCAGGCTGAACCAGGCGTTAGGCTGGCGACGCCAAGCCTGAGGCCAGGTCCAATCCGAGTTTTGAAGACTTAATTCGTTTTCCGGGTTTGACTAGGACTTGGCCTACACGTTTAGGTCTTTTCCTACACATATAAATTGTAACGACCCGACCGGTAATTTTGTGTTATCGGACCCCGTTTCCCTAAATGAAACTTCCCATATTGGCTTATTATGATTTATGACTTGCGGGGACGGGTGGTTCGGGATTCAAAAGAGTTTAGAGCAGTATAGGAACACTTAGTTCCTTAAGGTTGGCCTTTTTGGCCAAGTTTGACTTCGGTCAACATTTTGAGCAAACGATCTCAAAATCGAGTTCCGATAGTTCCAGTAGCTTTGTATGACGATTTTGGAATTGGGCGTATGTTCGGAATGGGTTTTGGATGACCCAGGGGCGTTTCGGCGCCCAATATTGAAACGAGAATTTCCTTAAGCTTGAAATTTGGTTTGGAACGTGTTTTTGTGTTATTGAGGTCCGAATGGAATTTCGAGATCGGGAATAGTTCCGTTATGTCATTTATGACTTTCCTGCAAAATTTGGTGTCATTCCGACTAGTATAGGTCGGTTCGGCGCATTGTTATCAAATTCAAGAACTTGAAGTTCTTAAGTTACGATTCTAGGGGTTTTGGGATATGATTTTGAGTTCTAGCATTGTTTTTAGTGTTCCTAAGGCTCGAGCGAGTCCGTACTATGATTTGGGACTTGTTGGTATATTTGAATGAGGGCTCGGGTGGGGCCAGGTGCCTCTCGGGCACTAAACGGGGCTAAAACCCAGTTGATGTAACTGCTGGTGCACCTGATCTAGTGTGACCGCAAGTACGGTTGCCCAGACGCAGGTTCGGGACTGCTCCTGCGGTCCCAGGCATCGCAAGTGCAGCCCCAGGTGAGGTTACCCCTTTTTTCGCAGGAGCGGAGCCGCAGGTGCGGGCTCCACTCCGCAGGTGCGAGATTGCCCCCTCCCCCTCCCCCCCCAATCCCATTTTCGCAGGTGCGAGACCGCAGGTGCGGTTCTTGAACCGCAGGTGCGAAAACACTGTAGACAATGTGGTTCTTTTAAAATACGGGATTTAGTTCATTTTCATCATCTTCCTTCCACCATTGTCAACCTAGGGAGCTTGGGAAAGGGAAAATTCACCTATCTACTGAAGAGGTAAGTAAATTCTACTTTAGTACTAGTTTAATACATGAATTACTAATTTAACTAGCTACTAAATTAGTGAAAATTAAGGATTTGGGTAGTAACCTAGGAATTTCGGAAATTTAGAAAATTACACGTCAATTTGCTATGAAATCAAGTAAAAATCATATATTAATGATCTTTAGGCTATGGGTGAGTGTTTCCTTCGAGAAGTTTTTGAATCCGAGTGTGCGGTCCCAGGGGCGAATTTTGGGATTTCTTCAAGAATGATGAATTTACTAAATAAGTAGGAGAATTTCCCTACTTTGAGCATAAAGTGATATATTTGTATAACATTTGGCTAGTTTCGAGTCCTCGGGTGTAGAGTTCGGAGTTTTGGGCGCGTTCGTGGTCTGAGAAGTAGATTCGACACGAGGTGAGTCTTCTTTTTAGCCTTGTAAGAGGGAATTGTCCCCATAGGTGATCTAAATGCTATGTGTTGTTGCTTGGGGGGGCTACGTACGCACAAAGTGACGAGAATCCGTACGTAGCGGCTATTATTGATATGTACGGGTAGTCAGACTCACATCATGCCTTGTATTCTTTACTGTAATGCATTATATGTTGTGAACTCATGTTATATGTAGTATCGTTTCCCTGAAATCTTATATAATTGGGTAATTGGAAGAAGTTGTTTATGGAAAGCAAATGTTGAGGATTACTGTGTGTGCATGTGACCGCTTCGCAATTTATATTCCGCGAGCGGAGTGTGACATTCCCCCACTCTCATGGGAGCGGTTCGTACGCCACAGCGGATTGAAAGACGCACTTATGGTTCGGGCCGTTCGACCCTCGGCAATGCGCAGGTATGATTATGGTAAGGATGCACTTATGGTTCAAGCCGTTCGACCCTCAGCAGTGCACATATATGGTTATTTTATGGATCAAACATGTGGTCCTTACCTCGTATGCGCATGCTAGATTGTTACTGATTTTATGAACATTGATTTGACAGATATTGGGGAAAATGAAGTAGTAATTGTGTATTTACTTCCAACACTTACTTGGATTTTGTGCCTTATATGTATTTGTTGTTTATTTCCCTTACATGCCTACCGCTTTCATCATCTACTGTTATATTATACTGTTGGACCTTAGTGAGTGTCAAGTCGACCTCTCGTCACTACTTCTTTGAGATTAGACGGGGTACTCATTGGGTACATATCTATATATGTACTCATGCTACGCTTCTGTACTTAATTGTACAGGTTCTGAGGCTGGTGCATCTAGTTATCAGACCGGAGCTAGATTCTGATCATAGTTGGACCTGACTTCACGTTGAGCTGCTTTCCCTGACGATCCTCGGCAGCACCCTGGAGTTTCTTTTGCTATATTCCCGTCTATTCCTTTCAGGCAGTAGGACTGTATATATTATATATTTTGTATATTCTGTTAGTATGCCCGTAGGACTTGTGATACTAGTTCCTGGCACACACGTAGTAGTTATTATGGCTTATGGTATGTATATGTATAGGCTCACGCCTCCTTATGGTTGCTTTTGATTTTAAACTGGCTAACTACCCTCTTTTCGGTTAATGTTCTATGTTTTTAAACTTGGTTTATGATGAAATGTTTAACCAAGTAAGGAGGAACCCTTAGTAATTGAGTGTTGGCTTGCCTGACCCCGTTGTTGGGCACCATCACAACCTGAAGTAGGATTTTGGGTCGTGACAACATGGTATCATAGCTCTAGGTTCACGTAGGTCTCACAAGTCACGGGAAAACCTAGTAGAGTCCTGCAGATCTATACAGAGACGTTTGTATTTATCTTCGGGAGGCTATAGGGTGTTAAGAAATCTCTCTTTATTCATATTCTATCGTGTAGTCGATGGTTTACTAAAACTCATCATTCTATTATCTCACAGATGGCGAGGACGCATGCTTCCGATGTTCCTGACCCGGGAGATGCCGCTACCCCCATCGTCAGAGGCCGTGGCAGAGGCCGGGGGAGGACACCGACCCGAGGTAGGGACGAGGGCATCCTAGAGCTATTCTAGTTGCACCACCACCAGAGGATCCTATTATAGAGGAGCAGGACGAGGTGCCTCTAGCAGATCCTGATCCAGTGGACTTCATGACGTCGTCAGGCTTCCAGGAGGTCATGGGTCGTATGATGAGATTAATGGACACCATGTCCCAGGCTGGTTTATTTCCAGCAGATCCTGCCACTTCTCAGGCGGTAGGGGGAGTCCAGACCCCTACTGCCCAGGCTGCAGGTCACATAACAACATTATATCATACCCCGGGTATACTGCCCGTGGGTGGGGTCCATCCTATAGTAGCAGCACCTGAGCCCAGACCAGCTGCGGACGACGATCCGCAGAAGTTATTGGACAGATGGACTCGATTGCACCCTCCAGTCTTCGGGGGTGAGCGAGGCGAGGATGCCCAGGATTTTGTGGACAGGTGCAGGGACAGACTGCACAATATGAGGATATTGGAGTCCCATGGAGTGGATTTCACGACCTTTCAGTTAGAGGGCAGAGCTCGCAGGTGGTGACAGCCATACATTCTCAGCAGGCCAGCAGATTCTCCTCCTGTCACTTGGGAGCAGTTCACGCAAATATTTCTGGACAAATATATCCCACCCTCTGAGAGGGAAGAGCTGCGGTATCAGTTTGAGCAGCTAGAGCAGGGCCAGATGTTAGTGACATATTATGAGGCCAGATTTTCAGAGTTGTCTCGCCATGCACTCATGATACTACCTACTAACACTGAGAGAGTGCAGAGATTTGTGGCTGGGTTGCATCCAGGTATTAGTGCCACCATGGCCTGAGAGGTGGAGATGGGTACTCTTTATCAGCTTGTGGTCGAGATAGCTCGTCAGATTGAGGGGTATTGGTTGAGGAGCAGGGAGAAGGGGCAGCGGGACAAGAGGGCTAGATTCTCCCGAGATTTTAGAGGTGCCCCAGCTAGGGGAAGAGGTCAGTTTAGCAGTGGCCAGCCCAGCAGGCCTTCATATTCAGCACCCCCACCACCTCCCCGAGGTGTTCCAGCGTGGCCTCATTTCAGCGCCATGCCAGAGCGTTCCTACCGCCCTCCAGCTATTCAGAGTTCAACCGGCGGGTATTCCAGTCATCAGAGATCCTCCAGTTCCTACTTCAGTGCTATGCCAGAGGGTCCACATCGCTCTCCGGCCATTCAGGGTTCTTCTTCGGGGCAGCAGGCTATGGTACTTGGAGGTTGTTACGAGTGTGGGGAGCCAGGTCATATGAGAAGGCATTGTCCCAGGTTTCGGGGCAAGGCAGTACAACATAGTTATCAGCCCATGGGTCTAGCACCAGCAATCCGGCCACCTAGAGGTGGAGGACAGGTCGGCAAGGGTCGTCCTAGAGGTGGAGGCCTGTCGGGGGAGGCCAGTCAGCTCTTGTTCCCTCTGGTGGCGCTCAGTCTTCAGGTGCTCCGGCTAGATTCTATGTTATTCCGGCCAGATCAGATGTAGTGGCCTCAAACGCCGTGATCACAGGTATTATCTCAGTATGTGGTAGAGAGGCTTCAGTATTATTTGATCCAGGATCCACCTATTCATATGTTTCAGCATTATTTGCTCATTTTCTGGATGTTCCTCGTGAATCCTTGGGTTCTCCTATATATGTGTCCACTCCTGTGGGCGATTCTGTGGTGGTAGACCGGGTCATCGGTCTTGTGTGATTACATTCTGTGGGATCAAGACCAGAGCGGACCTTCTGTTGCTCGACATGGTTGATTTTGAGGTTATTCTTGGCATGGATTGGCTATCTCCTTATCATGTCGTGCTAGATTTCCATGCCAAGACAGTTACTTTAGCCATGCCTGAGTCGCCTAGGCTGGAGTTGGAGAGGTTCCTCAGTTAGTGCAGCCAGCCGGGTTATTTCATTCCTGAAGGCTCGACATATGGTCGAGAAGGGTTGTCTAGCCTATCTTGCTTATGTGCGGGACACCACCGCCGAGTCTTCGACGATTGATTTAGTGTCAGTTGTTCGAGAGTTTGCTGATGTATTTCCTTCAGACCTTCCGTGCATGCCTCCGGATCGTGATATTGATTTCTGCATTGATGTAGCTCCAGTCACTCAGCCTATTTCCATTCCCCCGTACCACATGGCTCCGAAGGAGCTGAAGGAGTTGAAAGAGAAGCTTGAGGAGTTATTGGCGAAGGGGTTTATCAGACCGAGTGTATCGCCGTGGGGTGCTTCACTTCTATTTGTGAAGAAGAAGGATGGGTCTATGCGGATGTGCATTGATTACCGCCAGTTGAACAAGGTCACCATTAAGAACAAATATCCTTTGTCGCGCATCGATGATTTGTTTGACCAGTTGTAGGGGGATAAGGTGTTTTCTAAGATTGATTTGAGATCAGGATATCATCAGTTGAAGATTCGGGCTTCGGATGTTCCGAAGACCTCTTTTCGTACGAGATATGGCCATTATGAGTTCCTGGTGATGTCTTTTGGCTTGACTAATGCCCCAGCAGCATTCATGGACTTGATGAATAGGGTGTTCAGGCCATGTATTGATTCCTTTGTCATTGTATTCATAGATGACATCTTGATTTACTCACGTAGCCTGAGTGAGCACGAGCAGCATTTAAGAGTTGTGCTCCAGACTTTGCGGGAACAGAAGCTATATGCTAAGTTCTCCAAGTGTGAGTTATGGTTAGATTTCGTGGCATTCTTGGGGCATGTGGTATCCGGAGAGGGTATCAAGGTTGATCCTCAGAAGATTGAGGCAATTCAGAGTTGGCCGCGTCCTACTTCAGTTATAGAGATCAGGAGCTTTTTGGGCCTAGCAGGCTATTATCGTCGATTTGTGGAGGGGTTTTCCTCGATTGCAGCTCCATTGACTAGATTGACTCATAAGAATGCCCCGTTCCGATGGTCTAACGAGTGTGAGGCGAGCTTTCAGAAGCTCAAGGTGGCATTGACTTCAGCACCAGTTTTAGTATTGCCTTCCGGTTCTGGGATGTATACAGTATATGGAGACGCTTCACACGTTGGCTTGAGGTGTGTGTTGATGCAGGAAGGGAGAGTTATTGCTTATGCTTCGCGCCAGCTGAAGGTTCATGAGAAGAATTACCTTGTGCACGATTTGGAGTTGGCAACGATTGTTCATGCTATTAAGATTTGGAGGCACTACTTGTATGGAGTGTCCTGTGAGGTTTATACATACCACCGCAGCTTGCAGCACTTGTTCAATCAGAGGGATCTTAATTTGAGGCAGCGCATATGGCTTGAGTTGTTGAAGGATTATGATATCACCATTCTTTATCATCCGGGAAAGGAAAATATGGTAGCAGATGCCTTGAGCAAGAAGGCAGAGAGTATGGGTAGCTTGGATTACATTGCAGCAGGGGAGAGACCTCTAGCCTTGGACATTCAGTCCTTGGCTAATCGCCTAGTGAGGTTAGACCTTTTAGTGCCTCGTTGAGTTCTTGCACATGTGGTTGCTCAGTCTTCATTATTAGGGAAGATTAAGGTTTTTCTTTACTTGGACCATTCCATTTCTCGATTCCCTCGATTGGCTGCTTTCTTTAATGGAGGACATTCCTCTTTACGGCGGAGACGCTGGAAGGGGTGTTAGCTATTCGACAGAACCAAGTCTTCCCGCGGCTGAAGAAGATCCAGGGGACCGGTCCGAGATCGAAAGAGCCTTGGATCAACTTGAATTGGTCAAGATTAAAGAACAAAAAGACAGTTTGATGATCCGTGTTTGGCAGAGCTCGAGAGACAGTGATTCAAGGCAAGGCCAAGGAGGTTACCATTAGAGAGGATAGTGTTCTAAGACTTCAGGGCCGCTTATGTGTTCCTAATGTTGATGTCCTGAGGGAGAGGATTCTAGAGGAGGCACACAGTTCTCGGTATTCTGTTCATCCTGGTGCTACGAAGATGTATCGTGATTTAAAGCAGCACTACTGCTGGAGACGGATGAAGAGGGACATTGTGGAGTATGTGACTAGGTGTCTTAATTGCCAACATGTGAAGTATAAGAACCAGAGGCCAGGAGGCCTACTTCAGCAGATGCCCATTCCTGAGTGGAAGTGGGAGCGCATCACCATGGACTTCGTGGTTGGGTTACCTCAGACTTTGCGGAAGGTTGACGCGGTTTGGGTCATTGTGGATAGATTGACCAAATCGGTGCATTTCATTCCAATGGCTACTACATATACTTCTGAGAGGCTCGCCCAGGTATGCATTCGGGAGATAGTCCGATTGCACGGTGTGCCGGTGTCCATTATATCAGATCGAGGTCCTCAGTTCACCTCACACTTCTGGAGAGCATTGCAAAGTGGGTTAGGCACCCAGATAGACCTCAGCACAACATTTCACCCTCAGACTGATGGCCAATCGGAGCGTACAGTTCAGATATTGGAGGACATGCTCAGGGCATGTGTGATTGACTTTAGAGGTTAGTGGGACCAATTCTTGCCTTTGGCCGAGTTTGCTTACAATAACAGTTATCAGTCCAGCATCGAGATGGCTCCATTTGAGGCTTTGTATGGCCGGCGATGTCGTTCTCCTACCGGGTGGTTTGATCCTGGTGAGGCTAAGTTATATGGCACCGACCTGGTGAGGGATGCTCTGGAGAGGGTGAAGTGGATTCAGGAGAGGCCGGCACAGCACAATCTAGACAGAAGAGTTACGCGGATCAAAGGGCACGTGATGTGTCGTTTATGGAAGGAGATAAGGTTCTGTTGAAGGTCTCGCCGATGAAGGGTATTATGAGATTCGGGAAGAAAGGCAAGTTGAGCCCGCGGTTCATAGGTCTTTTTGAGGTGTTGAGGCGAGTTGGGGAGGTTGCTTATGAGTTAGCCTTACCTCCCAGCTTATCAGGAGTTCATCTGGTCTTTCATGTATCCATGCTCCGGAGGTACCACGCCGACTTCTCTCACGTGGTTGATTTCAGCACTGTCACACCTCCTTTTTCACTACCCCCCCCCCGATTAATAAAGGGGTAATGAGGGAGTTTTTCCACTTTAAGTGACATTATTCGATTTTGGGATTTATTATTATTTTTCAGAGTCGCCACCCGGATTTTTGACGATGCTCCGGGACACCGTTTTGTTTTGAAAATCCCAAATCGAGGAAGGTTTGACTCTGTTTTAAGCGGTCTGCGACCAGAAATCCGAGTAAGGAATTCCGTTAACCCGGGAGAAGGTGTTAGGCATTCCCGAGTTCCGTGGTTCTAGCACGGTCGCTCAACTATTATTATTTGGCCTAAATTATCTGATTATTTACGTGTTTTAGCCCGTTGCATATTTAAACTCTTGAAATTTAGCCGCTTTTGATAAGTATGAATTTATCTTAAAAAAACAAGTCACGAGAACGTGCACTCGTTTATGCTTTTGTACATGTTACAATTACGCCACATGAAATGCACCCGTAATTGCGACACGTGATTTTATTATAATTTGAAGTTTAAGACGGGGACATGAGTTGTCGCGCCCGAGTGTAGATTACATAATCAAGACTATGGTCATGACGGTTTTATAATGCCTATTTGAGGCGATATTCGATTATTCTTTATTCTTTCCACTTGAAGGAGTATTTTTAATTTTAAAAGTCAATTAGGACGTTTATGGATTTATTTTGGACAAGTTACGTTGGCGTACACTTGTTGTTTTTGAGCACCTAGCAAACACGTCACATGAAATGCACCCGTGGTTGCTATGTACATTTATTAACATTTGAAGTTAAGGGTCGGGGGCATGATTTGCCACTCCCGAGTGTAGTTTAAAGTAATTTTGAATTTATTTGATTACATACTAAATTTCAAGCTAAATGAATATTTCTCTTCTTACTTAAGGATATGTAGTGAATTACCTATAATTAAGTTCAATAGCTTAAAAGACAACGTATTTGGGCTATGGCCAATTTTTAGCCCATGTTATTTCAACTCTTTTGGCCAATCCTAATTGTAACTAGTTCATATTTTAGCCCCAAATTGTTTCAATTCTATTGGCCAATCTTAATTGTGATTTGCTCATAGATCAGGTAGTTCGGATAGTTTAGCCCAGCATGATTTAATCAAAATACTCAGCAGAAAAAACTACCTAGCAGCTTTAACGTAAATAACCAGAATCAGTCTTGGATAATTAGTATCGTTTTGACCATTAAACGGTGCTGTATTGTTTTTAGAAAGTAACCTCGACATATAAAGAAAATCGGCAGATTTAATACAAATTACACAGACTGAGATGCTGACAAAGAAAAGAATAGCTGGAAACAGAACTAACATGTTTTAAAGCTATTAAAAATATGACTTTACATTTTTTCTAAGTTGGCACGCTAATAAGCAGAAATGACGACTTGAAGATTAAATTTACAATGCCCAGTCCAAGTTATTACAACACAAAATAAATGTATACATGGTCTAATAAATAACTATTACATAACTGTGCTATAAATGGGACTAAACTGATCGATTGGAGGCTAATGGCGGCCTCTGTGCAGATCTGCAATTGCTATTGAGTCTTCAACAACACTGCACCCTCATGCATCAATAGAGGGTGAATTTGCCCATTGTGGAGGGGTCAAATCCATTCCTCTTAATGCTATTTTTAAACTGGACAACCTTAATAAATATTTTAGCACCTTTAATTGGGATAAACCTGGCCATTGGGTCAGATTCAGATTTTTTGGGTGCCGCTTTATACTAATAACATCTATTACAAACCTCAGAAATACAGAGCTACTCCTAAATACATAAGAACTCGAAATTGTTACTACTTTATTTAGATACCTTTTGGTTAATCTCAGTATCAGCACTTGGAGATATTCCAGCCAAGGGATTTTCGGTATCATTCTGGAAAGAGTCTTGACTATAGGGGAGTCAAGTTCACTTTGACCTTCATGTGGTTACCATAGTGTCTTATGCCTGCGAGATGAATCTGACCATGGAAGGGGTCAGATTCAACTCCATGACAGTCATCTTTGTTGATTTCTCATTTCATATCCTCAAAGGATGATAGGATACTGTTTAAGCACTTAATTATGGGGTGAATTTGACTATCAAATAAGTCAAACACATCTACCCTAGTGCTGATACATAACAAGATTTCAAACTATATGAGAACTTTAATTATTTAGGCATTCTTAGAGGGGGAAAATCTGACCATTCAAGGGTTCAGACTCCTCACTCTAACGCCATACTTTACTACATTCTTTGTGTCCCTCTTGAAGGGTAAACTTCAGTCAACTATACAAAATCTATGCACTTATCATGGAGTGAGTTTTGATTATTAAAGAATCAAAACTCATCTACCCGAGTGCAAATCAGCACCAATAGGCTGATACCGACATAAAATTAATGTCTAAACTATGACATGCCAATATGTATTGCAGAATTTTAACAGAGAGAAGATAAAGTCAGTCTCAAGAGTCACACGTACACTCAGATAGTAATGTCTTTATTTCAGTTTTCATATCAAGAAGGGAGGAGAAGAAGATTCAGATTCATATGGTCTTAAGGAAACACAACATGAGACAACAAATTCAATAACAATTTTGAGTTTAAACATTCCATACAAAGGTTCAATGTTACATACCTTTAAAGAGAGAAATACCGAAGATCTTGACCAAATAAAGGTCAAGACAAAAGAAAATCAACTAGGAGTTAGGAGAGGAATGAGAAAACCAGCAACAGCAGCAACCAAGAAGCCAGAGGAAAATCAGGAGGAGAGAGAACTCAATAATCCAAAAGATGAACAGATTTTTTTTTCTACTGATTTTGTTTTCAGTAATTCTGTTCTATTTTTTCTGTTTTTCTTTTAATTGTTCCTGTATTTTTCAGAATGGTATCTGTGTGTGTGTAATCCTGCCTTAGACTTTTCAGCAGTTGTTTTTGACAGA
>ML275183.1:0-17613 GCA_005239495.1 Nicotiana undulata | reverse complement strand
ATTTCCGGGTTGATTTACATTACGTCTCCCTCCTTGTGTAATAGCAGCAATTAGATCAAGTTGAGAAGCACTATATTCAAAATCATAATCCAAGTCAAGATCACCCTCGTGTTGACATGGAGCTTAAATTAGAAAAAGCTAGCGAATAAACAAATATACAAAGTTAAGAAATTTAAAAAAAGAATGAAAAGTAATATATAGAAGACATTACCAGAAGGCAAATTCACAGTATCGCTGCCAACATCCACTTCACCAACACCATCAATCTGCGCTGAACACACACAATCATTATCACCATCACTATTCAAATAAAAAAACTAACAAAAATCGCTCATTACATACTAACTTCAGAATTAATAACATTAACAATCATACCATGAGAAGCAGTATTAGACTCAATAACAACATGTGTCTGTGCAGAAATTCCTGATGGCAACGGAGCAGGTCCAAACTTTCTAACATCATGAGATGTGTGCTTAAGTTTAGCTTGTTGTGTAGTGGCGGTGATTTGATCAATTGCAGATGCATACAATTCAAAGTTAGAATCCAAACCAAGATCATGCTCATCTCGACCAACACCACCAAAACCAGACACTAAACATGTAAAAGTATAATCAAGAGTACTATTTTCACAAACCAACAACAAAAAAATAAAATCAAATATGTGATTTACATACTAGAAGGCACTTTGGGCGTGCTATCTCCAATAACTACATGATCATTCCCACTGTCGCCCTTTTCAAACTGGTCATGATCATTATGCATCTCACCAAAGTGAGGATCATTATGCTGTTTCCTATGCTGAAATTGATAATAGAAAGTATCCTATAAGCATATATTGCATCTTTGAACAATATAATATAGCATTATATTATATGAGATCAATACCGTCGAATTTCCCTCTGGTTTCATTGACTGCCTACCAATAGCTGCAAGCACCTCCTCAAACTTGGTCTCTACAAAAAGCTTCAAAACTTGTAACTCCTTCATTACCTCAGCATTGGTTGGTTCAAAATCACTTCCAACACTTTGATGCATACATTGGGTCTTCGGCAATTGAGTGCCAAAAACCGGAAAGCTATCAGGTTGACTCTCAGTGCAATCAACTTCAATTTCAAAGTTTAGACCACGCACATCAAATAGTTTCTTCTCAGCATCAGTTGGGGTAATGTTCTTTAGCTGCAATTATTAAGCACACTAGTTAAAAATAGAAATGATAATCAAACATGGAAAGATAAAAGATCCCTATTACCAAATGATACCAATATGGTATACATGTATACAAACAGAGCATATCATTAACTTGGGATATTGCTACAACTACATGTGGCTAAAATAGTGTACCAAAATATTAAAAAATATAATAAGAGTATGGGAAAATTAAAAATACAAGTAGTAATAAAAGAATAAGTAGCAAAATAAGTAACAATGACTACAACTACTATATCAAAATATTAAGAGAGGCAATAAAAATATGAGAGAATTACCTGCTCCCGTTGCAAGCTAAACATTCGCAAAGCAACTCGCTCATTTCGTATTTGACCCGTCACTACCCAATTCAAAATTCGTTGAAGTTTGTTTCCAATATGATCAACAAAGTGACCATCCAAACTTGGGCAGCATTCATACAACCAAATCTGTAAAGCCAACGGGAAGCCACCGAGTCGATAAAAGGAAGGCTTATCTTGAAACTTGTTAGAACATGAGTCGATTGTAGCCTTATAAACATCTATACCCCAGGGATAGTTATTAAAATCACCGCACTCAACCAAGTCAATGTAAGACCTTGAAATAACCTTTGTTTTGAGTTGAGAAAGTAAGAAGTTGTTAACAAAATAAAGAACTGCTATCTTCACCGCATCATCATCTATTTTCCATTTCTTCTTAGTAAAACAGTCTACTAGTTGGGGCAATGTCACAGATGCAGTCCTAAAATATTTTGAAATCAACCTATTCTCTTTTACGCTCACTATACTTGTATCACCCTTACATTTCAGCCCAGTAACGAGTGCAAATTCACCCAAACCAAAGCGCAACCTAGAATCATTCACTACAAAGCGCATCTCATTTTTCACCTCATGGTGTACTTCTCTGATAAGTAAATGGTGCATAACCCGAATCTGCACAATTACTGGTGGCATATCCAAAAAATATCCAAAGCATGTTTTCTTAAACATCTCAAGTTGTTTCTTTGATAAATTCTCTTTCAACTGACGAATAACATAGCAGTTGGTATCCCAATCAACCTTTGGTTTATAATCTATGTCCATACGCACAAGAAAATCCCAACACTGCATAACACATGTTCAAATAAAATAAATTCAGAAATAGAATTCACTTAAAAATGCATCTAAAACAACGAAAAATGTTACAACTACCATACAATACCAACACAACATATTAATATACCAACATGGTATACAGTTCTACTGGCTAATTCCTGGCAACTAGTTTAAAAGCTCCTCTATAAAGTAACCATTTCTTTTTCTTTGTTCAAATTGAATCCGATACTAAAAATCTAAGTAAGTATAACATCAAAACATAATTACCAGATATGATAGCAAACTTTCTTCTTTGAGAAGGCAAATGACAATTACAGTAACAGAAACTAGGCGTGGATTCTAAAATATTCACACCCACGACCTCCGACCCTATCGAACATCAAAAGATGAAGCTCCCAACACCCTAAAAATATTCTAACACTCAAATTACACAACAATCAGTAAAGGCCATGATCCTAGAGCTTCGCCCAACAACAATAATACACTATATTCCGAAGGAAACCATCATATACAAGCAAAAACAACAACAAAATCCTGTATATTCTTTTTCTTTATCAAATAAAATCAGACTTAGAATTTAACAAGGAAGCGTATCATAAAAAAAGTAATGACATATATAAAAAAGTAAAGTATTCCCAGAACAACAACCACAACCATAGGAGCAGTAACTTGACTATTGCAAAGAAACATATAATTACGATTACAACACCATAAACTAAAAAGTGGAGTTAGAATATATTTATTATTCATGCCAACCCTCAAAGACTATAATTATTATCTCACTTTTTGAGACTCAAAAATCTTATTCAATAATGCACTTAAAACCAATTTTTAAAAATTACCTTCTTGGGTGCGACACCATCTTTTTTCTTCTTTAATTGAGAATCATCGCTACAATCAACATCTACTGGTTTAGTTTCTGTTTCAGGCACGGATTCACGTCGGCTTCCCCCTAACTCAAAATCCTCAACAATTTTACCTTTTCCCTTATCATTCACATCAACACCTACTTTGACTGATTCGAAATTTGTGTTGGGTAATGACTGGTAGGGAGTTCCATCTCCTGACAAAGCATCAATATTGTTGCATTTTTCACCCACTAATTCTACATTTTTAGTTATTTCTTGAACACGACTACTGCTAGGTTTAGGACTAAACACAGACGGAGAATCAGAAAATAATGAAAAACTAGGACCCGACATTATAGAGGCAACGGATTCAGCAGCTACTTGGGTTGAAGAATGATGTTGTTCACGTTGCCACCATCTACAGACACAATGCTTCTTCCCCATAGTGAAAACAACAACACAGAGTCATTGATTCACAAAAATACAAATATTCTATGATTTTGAAAACCCACTTTCACTGTCATATGATTTTGAAAACCCTTACTGTCACAAGCAAAAATTTTGCCCAAAAATTACTGTTAGACGAAGAGATAGAACGGAATCTGAAGTTTAATTTGAAAACTAGAAAGTTCGTATAGTTTGAGTATGGACGTTTCTAAACAGAATTGGATGACACAGATGGAGACGTTAAAGCGATGGAAATAAGCTTAATAAATGGGCCGGGTAAATAATTTGGGCCGAATGGGTAGGAAAAGTAATTAATTTGGGTCTGGGCATTAAAGGGTAATTAGTTTGGGTTTAATGGGTATTAAGTAAGATTTTCTCAAGTGTTTACCGGTCATAATCAGCCAAAAGTCGTAAGAACCAAAAAAATTCAGTTGATAAACAGTTATGGGTTAACACAAATTTCACTATTTTAGCCTTAATATCTTTTGTGATTGAAATACCCTCCCCTAACCAAAAACCCTAACTTTCTCTTTGTTCAGTTTTCGATGTCCGTCCTCTTTGTAATGAACTTCTTAGTACATAGTTCATTTTCAGATTAGCACCTTTTTCTAAACACATACTCCATAAGTTTCTAAATAGTTCTTTTCTCATGAATAAGTTAACCAATAGTTTATCCGCACTTTTTAATCAAATTATTATTTTAATATAAAAAGAGTTTATCAACACTTTTTAATCAAATAGTTTCAACTGCTCATTGTTAATTTTGACACATTTATCCAAACATGTAATTTCTTATTTTTTAAATTAACTTTAACACTTAAAAGTATTTTTCAACACCTAATGCTTATCAGCTATTCTAAATCAGCTAAGCCAAATGGGCTCTTATACTGTTAGGTCCTTTAAAAGTACACTTGTAACTATACTTACCAAGCGTGATCCAGTAATCTAAAAATCAAGATAAATAAACTATTACAACCGATTTAACTAAAATAATTTTACCCTGACAAGGTTTATAATTTACACCAAGTTGATTTGAAGTTAGGGCGAAAAGTATGTTTAACCAAAGAATTAGATTCTTAGTCAAAACTATTTTAAGAAGTACTCGGGCTTCTGATAACCAAGGAAATTAACTAATAATAGGAATTAGACTTGTAAATAAGAAAGCAATAATATCGCATAAAAGTAAGTATATTTCAATAATGGTTCGAATGTGTCCATCAAGTGAGATTTTTCTCCCTTTTATAGGGAATTTCTTAATATAATGTCTAATCTTCTTAAAAGTTGAGCATTAATGACTAATAATATCATTAATGTAACGTTACAATAGATAATCGTAACTGTTGCATGAAGATTCTGTAACTTTTGGCTCATTGATTGAAGATCTTTGAATCTGCCCTTTATTCTGCCCTGGTTCATTATGACCGTGTTTCTTCAACTCATCAATTAGACTGGAGCTCCCGCTTCTAATTGTTTCGTGTGTATGTTATTCCGTACTTCTTTGTCTCGTACCTCTTTCTAAATTCCTAAACAGCTGTCATGCTTCCATTGCTCCACGTAGATTACTTTGTCATCAGAAATATTATACGTGTGAAGAAATTATTTTTTGCCAATACATATAGTCCGCCCACTTACCATTTATTTATCAATTAAATATTTGGTAAGTGGACATTCATTTATGGCGGAAATGTTTTGCCGCCGTTCACTTGTACCGTTGCATCCATCTCTGAATGTATGCGTCGTTTGTCACTTCCATTTAATGCTCGTGCCACGTGGCGTTCTCAGATTGGTTATGCAATTCATCAACGCCTTTTAGGGTTTTTTGCGGCTACATCAGTCACGAAGTGATAGTTTCAATTATGACTTTCACATCAGTATTTTTTTAATTTTTTGACGGTTGCCTTTGCGTATATTCCCTTTTCTGCCTTTGCTTTTACGAAAAACTTCTAACTTTCCTTTATTGCTTGTAAATTCCTCTTTTATGCAAATATGTCTTCTTCAAATCAAGAGCCCAAGAAAGTAATTATAGTAGACGAACTATCTCCTTCTTCTGGTCCAATGCGGAGTAGGAGGGGCGGTAGATTAAGAAGCTTGGGTTCTGCACCTTCTAGGGGTTCTTCTTCTCCACGTAACATTACTCCCCCACCATCTTCTAGGGTTAGTGTTACTTCATCTTCTTCTAGGGATAGAGCTTCTAAATCTTCTTCTAAGAGTAGAGAATCTAGCGAACCACTTCATGCACCAAAGGTTGATGGGATTGTTCTTGCTGAGTTTTCTTTTGTGAAGAATAGTGAGGCCATAAGAAAACAGCTTTCTTCTATGATATCTCATGATCGTACTGATCTTTACCCTACTCAAATCACCGAGGGTTTGATTTCACTCGTGCGTAGATATTGTTATTGGAAATCTGACTTTCCAGTCTTACTTCATAGTGAAAATCAGAGAATAACTTCTTACAAAACTAGGTATTCTTTTGTGTACACTTACCCCTTTACTTTAGGATTCAAGCCTCCTATCGACCCTGTCATTATAGAATTTTGTCGACCTTTTAATGTGTGCTTGGGACAAATCGGTCCTCTTATCTGGAGGGAAGTAGCATGCCTCAGATATTTGGCCAACTTGGCTTCAGTTCCTTTTACCTTTCATCATCTTATTCATATCTATTCTCCTATGTTGTTCCACCAAGGGGTTTTTACTCTTGCGGCTAGAAGTAAGAGAGTTTTAGTTATTCCTGATGATGATAAGGATAGAGGTTGGTATGTCTGATATGTTGCTGTCCCTACAAAAGGTTTAGTAGGTGAAGAAAATCTCCCCGTCCCATAAGAAGTGGAACTTTGCACGTGAGTCCAGTTTTTCTCACTTTCTTCTTTATTTTGATAGATTTTCAGTACCGTGACTGTTTTTTTTTTCTTTTTGCAGCAACCATGGGAACCGTCGAGGAGGTCTCTGATTTCCGTGGTTGGGTAGAAAAATTGTTGTTGATCGATCCAATGGAAGAACGTTCTTGGAAGTACCTCTCGGCGAGGTTTGGTTGGAAAGTGAAAACCCACGGTAGTTATTTTTTTTTACATTTCCTTTCTTTCCTTTAAGCTTCTCTAACTCCTTTTATTCGTTAGGGTTTCCTGCTCGTGGAGTCTCTACTGCTGCTTCGAAACTTTCTTTGGTCAAGGCTCAAGAAATTATTTTGAACTCCTCTTCGTCAAAAAGGAAAGCGGATGGGTCTCGGACCTTGGAAGATGAGGAAGAACATGAGGAAGGTTCACTAATTCGGAGGTCACGGAGAAGAAAGGTCGTGTCTGACGACTAATCTGCTCCAGTTATTGATCCACCTTCCGTGCCTGGGTTAGAGCAATCTGAAGATGCAACTCCTTCCTCAGCCAATGAATCAATTGAACAGTTATTCCAACAAGGCTTTGGCACAGTTTCAGAGAAGGCGCCTCTTGCCATTTTTCCTCCATCTTCTCCAGTGGAACTTTGTTCTACCACACCTGTTGCTATTTCTGCTCCCCCGCCTATTCCATATGCGGCTCCTTCATCTACCCCTACTTTCGTGCCTTCTATTGTCGAAGTAGGATCTTCCAGTAATGGGGATGAAGCAAATTATGATAGAGGTTCCTGCGGGAGGTATCCCCTTAAAGAAATCAGGCCAGGCGGATGTGTGGTTGAAGCCTCTGATAGGCCCGGTTGAGAAGTCTAAATTGGAAAGTCATAGCTCCTTAACTTGGATGAACGAGATTGTACACTCGTCCTTAAAGTTATCCTTCGTATTATTCTTTCTTTAACTTTTATCGTATCTAACTTCCCTTTTTGTGCAGATCAATCTTATTGGTACAAAATTGATGAAAAGGATCGTTCATACGGAGCAATTAATGAATGGCTATCATACCGAGGCTAATAACTGGAAGGAGAAATTCAAGAGCCTTCAAGTTGATATGGATGCAGTAGGGGAGGAAAAGTGTACCTTGGAGAAGCATGTCAGAGTAATTGCAGCAGAATTAGCCATCGGAAAGGCTTCATCAAGTCAAGAAAGCAAGGATAAGAACAACCTGGAGTCTTCTTTTGCGGAGCAACTTTCCCATGCTACTGAAGAGATAAGAAGTTTGAAATCTTTGTTGGACCAGAAGGAGGCTTACGTTGGTGAACTTGTGCAATCACTTACTCAAACTCAAGAAGACCTCTGTGAATCTTCAAACAAGATTCAATTTCTAGAAAGATCTCTTGACCCTTTGCAGTCTTCTATGATGTTGTCGTGGTTGAAAGAGATGAGCTGAGAGCGGATGTTGAACAATGTGAGAAAGATTATTAAGCTCTTGAGGATAAGGCAAATGTTTATGTGAGTTGGTCTTATTTGAATGCCCGACTAGATTCTTAGTCAAAGTTATTTTAAGACGTACTCGGGCTTCTGATAACCAAGGAAATTAACTAATAATAGGAATTAGACTTATAAATAAGAACACAATAAGATCGCATAAAAGTAAGTATATATCAATAGTGGTTCGAATGTGTCCATACAAGTGAGATTTTTCTCCCTTTTATAGGGAATTTCTTAATATAACGTCTACTCTTCTTAATGATTGAGCATTAATGACTAATAATATCATTAATGTAATGTTACAATAGATAATCGTAACTGTTGCGTGAAGATTCTGTAACGTTTGGCTCATCGATTGAAGATTTTTGAATTTGCCCTTTATTCTGCCCTGGTTCATTTTTACCGTGTCTCTTCAACTCCTCAATTAGACTGGAGCTTTCGCTTCTAATTATTTCGTGTGTATGTTATTCCGTACCTCTTTATCTCGTACCTTTTTCTAAATTCCTAACCAATTGTCATGCTTCCATTGCTCTGCCTAAATTGTTTTATCATAAAAAATATTACACGTGAAGTCTATTTTTTTTTTACCAAAAAAAGTAGATAGATGAGAAATCTGGATAATGTTTTTGACTAGATCCATGTCTGATTAACTTACTAGTTATTGGTTGTATAATGCAAATACTCCTATGAGATATCGCATTATATTACTGACCTCTTCTGCCAACTGCATCTTAAAGTTGCCTACTTCTTTAAGATAACATAATTTAATAGTATAGCAAATGGGTCATCATACTTATTCTGACATCCATCCTTCTATTTGTCATTCAACATCAGATCTAGGAAGAACTTTGCAAACCCACCCCAACATGCGTTTAAGGGGAAAAAAAAAGAAAAAAAGAATTTCTAAAGGTAGGTCCTTGTCCCCTCTGAATAGGGGCGGAAAACAAGATTTTCACCGAAGGACTCCAAATATAAAAAGTGGACACACAAAAAGTGTTACGTGTTTGTCCTAATTTTTTTATCATATTCGACTTTTTAATTTTTTGGAGGAAGCACAATATATTTAACATAATTGAATTTTTCTTTAACGGAAAAGAAAATACTATAATTCTTCCATATTTGAGAGGAAAAAGTTTTGACTTCTATAAATTAAGGATCATTTCTTTCTTATTCAGCAACATCGACAGTATAGTCCCTAAGAGGTTTGAGAGTCTTGTTTATGAGAGAATTTGTGACACATGATTTATGGTTTCACTTGTGTATGCCTCTTTATGAGATTGTTCTCTCGATATGTTATGCTTTCTTTATACAGTGGATTGATCTTCTCCGCATGTGAACGTAGATCAATTAACCGAACCATATTAAATGTTTGTGTCTCTTTTGACATATTTCTGTGTTGTTGTCTAATTTTTCATCGTTTAAAGTTTGCTTTAATAGAGCGGGCATGACACCTATTTATTTCGGTGCTAGGCCAAAGAAATTTCATATAGACAACCCCTTCTGCCCCTTAGTTCTGTCACTGCTCCTGAAAGAACTTAAGCATACTTAAATTTGTTATAATTAAGTTCCATTTTTTTAACTACTTGTGTCATCTAGATAATTGTTAAAATATGTAGATTAATAGTTAATACATCATTTCTTTGCATATGGTGCACTGCTGAATTGTCCAACTCTGTTTCTCTATTCTCCAATTGATGAACCTTTACTAAAATTTTCATCTATTCTTTGGTCCCTCGGCCCAACATCATTTGTCAGCATTATTATGTGAAGAGTTAAAAGAGTTTTTTCTTTCTTTCTTACTCATACACTACTTCATCAAGTAAGAACAAAAGAAAATGCGTCACGATATAACATCATTTGATTTAACAAAAATATAGTGAACATGTAAACAGAGATAAACTTGAATACCAATTACACAGCAACAAAATCAGTAACCAACAGAACATTTATTGGTACAAAAGAATAAAGAATTTCACACTCATATCCTAAAATCTTGAACTCTTGCACTCAGCAGAAAAACCTTGAGGGAACCTCTTAGAATCAGCACAATAGTTGTAAACCATGTGTCTGCTTTGTACCCATCTTAGCCTATTCCTTCCCTTACCATCAAGTTCATGAGTTTGCCATGGTTTAACATTGTTTGCTGAATTGCTAGACTTACATGACGAGGTACCGGATAACACTGCACAACCATCAATATTGATGTTTCTGTAGTAAGCAGTGAAAGGAGCAAGTGTCCAATCTGTTTTGACTCTGCCTCCTTGTGTTGCCCACTCATCTGCATTCCATAAGCTGCAGTATACTCTCATTGCTTGGCTCTTTGGGAATGGAATGCCAATGCTTTCATGGTTGTTGTATACTCTAATGGGGCTGTTATCCACTAAAAACCTGATTATATCAAAGAATATATGGGTAAGATAAAATGTAACACCAATAGGAATTCAAGAATTTAGATTTCACTTATATACAACTAACAGTGTAAGTTTTTCTTTTTACAGTATCAGTGTAATTTAATTGGTTATAACAGGTTGTCCATCTGTTTTACATTTCAGGTTAACTAGTTTCACAAATTATAAACAGTTACCTGTTGTTATCTTTTAGCTGACCTGACCTGATGGGTAATATTTCTTTTATACTTTCGGTATTTAGAAGTTAAACTCTAGAACTGTAAGAAAGTGACTGTTTTAATTAACTTACACTATGCGGTGAGGGTTCCAGACAATGGAGTAAGTATGAAATGCAGCAGTTGGGTCGAACCAAAGGTGGAATTGTTGTTCTTTGTTTCCTTTTCCTTGTGTATAAACATTGGTATGGACAGTGTAAGGCTGGCCAGAAACATTGCCCAAGAACTCAAAATCAATCTCATCATGTCCTTCTCCTTGTGAAGACAACTGATGAAAAAAAAAGAACATGAGAATAAAGACATAGTACAATAATTAGGACATTAGGTTTCAACATAGTAAGAGAAACTTACAAAGAAAGTAGTGACAGTGCCAGCTGAATTTCCAGGGACAAGCTTGAGTTGCATATCAAATCTTCCGAATAAATATTCATTCTTGGACTGGAAACCAGAGCCTGAAAGTTTATCAAGAGTGAGGGCGAGGCCTCTTCCGCCTTCTTGTATTTTACCACGTCCTTCGCCCCAAGTAATGACAGTATCTCTGTAGAAGTTACCGGCTGAGGCTGCTAATAATTGGATGCTCATTAGTATACAAAGCAGAAGCATTGCTGATGACAATTTAGAAGCCATTTTCTGATCAACTGAGATATTGTTGAAGAGAAAAGGGAAGAGTGTGAGATGATGATGTTGTGATTTGTAAAGAAGGGCTTTATATAGGTGGAATATGAAGCTAAAACATAGTAGTGAGGATCTGTATTAATGAGAGGAATATGGGAAACTGGGGCAAAGGTCAGCTGGAATTCTTAGTTTATTCACAATTATTGGGAAGCAGAATAATTATTTGCGTGTGGGGTTCTGTATTTTTTGATGAAAGTAAGATCTAATTTTCATTTACTCATCCGAACATGACTCTTCTGAAATTGTCATTAGGATACAGCTATTGTGAAATACAGAAGGGCATGTGCCTGTGTGAATTCCTTGAATAACTAATACTCCGTAGAACTTGCACAAATTGAGGTAAAATCTTTCTGACCGTCCCTTTTTGTATCAACTGTTTGGTAAATGACCTTTTTATACCTCTTGCAACCGATGGACCTTTTAAGCTACGGTTTAAAGATCTTTTCTGAACAAACTAAAAATCTTATGAGACAAAAGTAGACCACGGTTTAAAATTTTGTAAGTTGTCGCAAACGTTAGATCATATTCTAATACATTGTGAGCAAACTGAAAATTATACGAGCAAAAGTAGGCCCAAGTCTAACATTGTGGAATGGGTAATTTCGTCAAAATAACACCGGCTAGCTAATTTTCGGACTGTCATTCAAAAATAACCAGCATTTTTCAAATTATTGATAAATAGCCTCTATTTTGCTGCAAAAGAGACCGGTCCGGCATAATATACTGGAGTTCGGTGCACCTGTGTATGAACTTCCAGCATATTATGCTGGAACTCCAACACACGAAAAGTTCCAGCATAATATGCTGGAGATTCGAGCACCTGTGTATGAACTTCCAGCATATTATGCTGGAACTCCAACACACGAAAAGTTCCAGCATAATATGCTGGAGATTCGAGCACCTGTGTATGAATTTCCAGTATATTATGCTGTAGTATTTTTCGGGTTTCGGACAATGTTTTCGTTAGATTTATCTTTACATGAAAAGTGGCTAAATTTCGATTACTTTTGAAACTGTGGCTATTTTTGAATGACCACTTGTAAATCTGGCTATTTTTGAATTTCTCCCGATAATTTCCCGCACACAATTTATAAAAATAGGACAAAATTTAAAAAATGACCTAACAAAAGGGGGGGAAATCAGAAATAACCTAATTTACAACTTGTACTTGACAAATAGCCACAGTTTCAAAAGTAATTGAATTTTAGCCACTTTTTCATGTAAAGATAAAATCTGAACAATAACATCCTTAAAAATATTAAAAAATTTCAGTATAATATGTTGGAGTTCAAATTTTATATATATAGTTTCCAGCATAATATGCTGCAATTTCATAATGTGTTGGAGTTTCAACATAATATGCTCGAAGTTTATATGCAAGAGCTCCATAATCCAGAGCATATTACACTGGGACTTTCCGTGCTTCAGCTAAAACATTGGCTATTTTTTAATTATTTTACAATATTTTTTAATTACCATTTACCAATCCAAAAATTGGCTAGATCATGCTATTTTCACTAATAAAAGAGATTTGCATAAATAAGCCCAAATGGAGACATGGTTAAAAAAGAAAGCCCATCTAAGAATGTGTAAACGGCTGTAGGAGAAGTAAATTGAATAGTTAGACTATGCAAATCTTATGGAAGCATCTCAATCTAATAATTAAGTGGCTATACCGAACAATCGGAACCTAATGAGTCTATGACCGAGGTCCAAACGCTTTGAAACATGAGAATAATAAACTAAGTTTATATTTAATTGTAACAATGGGTTAGCCAGTCTTAATCATTCTAGGGTTCTAATTATTGTTAGCTTTATAATTCTCAACCATCAAGTGGATGCAGAAGCTTCACTGGAAGTCATGTGCCAGAAATAATTAAACCAAACATCATCATTTTATACCATATAACAATGACTAATTGTTTACAGTATTATTCAAGATTTATCCAACCAACAATGGTGGAGAGTGGAGACCTAGATTATTGGATATTAAATAAATAAACATTACATTTTATTGCTTAGTCCACTGGAATTTACACCTTTTAGTTAGTCGAGATCAATTTCTAAATCTTCAATTCTATTGTCTAACATACATTTCGGTATCATTAGTAGTAGTTTGAACCACCAAGTTTCATCTAAGAGCTTGTTTGGCCAAGCTTCGATTCTAAGATGGCAAAAAAATAATTTTTAAAAATTTGAGTTGTTTGCCAAGGCAGAACAGTGTTTTTGAACGGTAGCAAAAGCAGTTTCTCTGCTTAGCTAAAATTTTCAGCTTCTTCGCTGAAATAGCAGCAGAAGTAGAAAGTTAATTTTTCAAGACGGAACATCTTTAACATAAATTTGTATTTTTCAAAATTATCCCTCATTAATTTAACCTTTTTTTTTTTAATTTCTACCATCTCTTTTGTTCTTTTTATTTTATTTTATATTTTCACAATATTTTTATTTTCCTTCTTCTATTCCGCTTTAGACTAGTTTCTATATTATAAATAGATATCTTCTTCTTGTTTTGTCATTTCTTCTTTCTTCGTCTTTTATTCCCTTTCAAATAAAATTAGGAATGACATTATTGAGAAATATTATCAGTTAAAAGGAATTTTCTTATTATATCATATTGAATTTTTGATATCTATTGATTGTTGTGGAGTAGGTTTTTTATTTATAGTGAATGATATATTTTAATATATTTAAGTAATCATGTAAACTAGTATGCAATAACCATGGATTACCAAAATGGATCTCTATGCTGAGATTGGCAATACAAGAAAGATTAGGCACAAAAGAAAGGCTAGCAAGATGGAGGATAAATATAGACACCACATGTTCACTATGTCAAAAAGAGACCGAAACAGTGCAACACCTATACTTTGAATGTCATGAAATGACAACAACTATATTGCAGTAACTCTTAAAATTGCAAGGAATTCAAAGAACAAAGCTCGACGGGAGGGAATGGTTGGTTTAGATAGATCGAAGAGCTAAAGGCAGAAGTGAAGGGGCAAAATTATGCAGAATGTCAATAGCTGCAACAGTATATCATATTTGGCAGGAAAGGAACAATGTTATTTTCCAGCAGAAGAGAAGTACGGCTAAAGACATAATTAGATTAATCATTCAGGAAATACATGTTAGAGCTACTATGTTTCTTAAGCTAGACAGGATTATGAATAAGTTGAACTGGTACCCTGATATAATGTAATAGTGAAGAGGTATAGACGTGGATGAGTAGAAAGGATAGGAAGATTTTAATTGGGGCTTTATGTCCGACAGGAGTAAAGATAGTAGACAAGCTCAGTTTTGTCTAGATTGTAAATACGAATACTTGGTAAATAAAATTATTTAATTGCCAAAAAATATATTTTATATTGATAAAAATCTTTAGCATATATTTTTCAATTTATATTCTATATTTTATTTAAATAAAAATAAAAAATTAATTAAATTCTCTTATTAATAAATATATTTCTCTATTTAAAATAATACTAATTATATACTTAATCTTAATACTGTCGTTTTTATAGTTTGACATTCAAAAGTACTTTTTGAAAAATTGACCAAATATAATTTGCTTATCAAACATTATAAAAAGTACTTAAATAAATTCGTCAAACACAAATTGCTACTCTTAAATAGTATTTTTTTAAGAAATACTTTTGAATAAAAATACTTTTTTAAAAAAGCAATTTTTGGCAGCTCAGCCAAACAGGCTCTAAATCGACCAACTCATTGTTTTTTGCCATCGTTTTTTCCCCAAATTTTAAATAGTAAAATACAATCTGTCCCCCACTTAACATTGAAAATTTCTCCAACAATATTCTTACAAACTTACATAATGACATTTATATGATATATCTCAAATTCAAGAGAATAGTTGAGCTAAACTAGGTAATTACTTAAAACAGAAAATAAAAGAAAAAGCAGAGACAGTATTCAGTTTCAATTATCTGAGAATATCCAAAAATTCTAGGTAAAATTTTGTTTATTCGGGTCAAAGCATAAAAGGCTATTCTGTATGTGAAATTCACATAATATTCTAATCAACATCATAAGAATTAGTATAGGGACAAAGAACTTTCTAATACAAATAAAAGATAGATACTTACAGCCGGTAATGCATCTTCAATCGGCGATAATTAACTATATGCTCCGTTTTAGTTCAAATTAGACTCTGGTGGTCTTATATATTATTCGTCTTTACAAACTATATTTGTTCTAAATTATTTGATATTTTCAGAAAGAACTTTAAAAATAATACCTTTTTTTCCCTTTCAAATTCACCTTTTAGTAAAATATTGATTAATTGAGACATTTAAGAGAGATAAAAATTTCAAAATAATAGTTTGTCCCGAAGGGACGGGCCAATTGGGTTTGGAGGGCGCTGTCTACACGGGCGACGCAGGTTCAAACCACCTCAATGCCTCTGGGTTTGGGTTTGAGCCTGTTGTGCTTCTTGCCTAGTGTATTCCCGTATGATTTGCATGCTATTACACAATGCGGGGTTATTCAGTGCGCACAAATTGCGCTGCGAAATTTCCTGGGGATCCAAAAAAAAGTATAGTCTCAAATTGTGTCACAAAACCAAATTATGTAGCCGATATAGACTGTATTTTCGTTGATGAGAGAAAAACTGAATAATTAAGGCAATGCGAGATTGATCGATGTTCACCACCAAAGTTTGTGGTGGAGATATAAATACTTTTTTTATTTTTAATAAGAGGTCTTATGTTTGAGAACTAATGTATATATCGGACACCGAATAAAAAACCCAAAAAAAGGATTGATCAATGTTCATTTTAGATGAAATTATGATGTTTGGTCAATTATGTTTTGGCACGTGACTTCTGACTAAGCATCAGCTAGTAATTAGCATTGAAAAGACTGGCTACCAAATTGTTACATATAGTATTTAAATTAGTTAGTTATGCACTACTTATTGCTCCATTATTTTCCTCTGTTGTATTAAGCACCGTCATGAATTATTTTGTTCCAAATGTTTGGTATAGCCATTATTGTTGGTTGAGATGCTTCCTTTTTAATGTTTTGCATAGCAAAATTCTAAACGAAAAAGACTCATATTTACCCCTCTATTTTCATAAATAAATTATATTTATCGTTCCTTTCACTTTACTAATAAACATACGTCTACCGTATAACTTTTGAGCCATTTTACCCTTCGTCCGTCAAAACTAGGAGAAATTCAAAAATAGCCATAATTTTAAAAGCGATCGAAATTTAGCCACTTTTTATGTAAAGATAAATCTGAACGAAAATACTGTTTAAAATCCAGAAAATATTCCAGCATAATATATTGGAATTCCAGTATAATATACTGGAACTCTAGTATAACTTTGCTGGAGTTCCAGCAAAGTATACCGGTCCAGCATAATATGCTGGAACTTTCTGCGTGTTGGAGTTTCAACGTAATATGTTGTAAGTTCATACAGAGGTGCACCGAACTCCAGTATGTTATGCTGGATCAATCTCTGTTGCAGCAAAATAGTGACAATTTTTCAATGACTTGGCAAACGCTAGCTATTTTTGAATGACCAGTCCGAAAACTAGCTAGCCCGTGCTATTTTTACGTCAACACTACATTCTCAGCCTAAAAAAGCCACGTGTCAAGCCCCTTTTTTAATAAAAAAAAGCTCCATATTAAACCCCAAACTGACCCGACCCACTCTTTAACCCATTACCAGTGGAAGTTAAAGGAGTAAATATACAATAAGTTTAAGTTATATACATCGTTAGTGGAAAGAATTTTTATACTATTAGGTCACCCAAAGGTCATTTATAGATATGTTTCTTTAAAATGTAAGATTTATACTCTGGAAAATAAGACAGAACACTTGCCACAACAGGTAAAAGACACGGATAGATAGTGAGATTGAAATTAGAGTTATCAATATAATCTAATTAATTATAGAAGATTACTGCTTTTCAATTTACCAAATTCATACTTATTGTAAACTGTGTAATAAAAACCTCTGACTAAAAGAAACCATTGAACTGTACTATACTCACATGCCCTTCTGTGTTCGTAATAGCTGTATCCTAATGGCAATTAAAGAACAGACATATTTGGATGAGGTAGTGAAAATTAGATCTCATTTCCATCCAAAAAGAAAGAACCCCACACGTATACCAATGATTTTGAATAAACTAAGGTTTACAGCTCACAGCCCTTGCCCCAGTTGCCCATTAGTCCGATCCTTCCTACTATGTTTTAGCTTCATATTCCACCTATATAAAGCCCTTCTTTACAAATCAAAACATCATCATCTCACACTCTTCCCTTTTCTCTTCAACAATATTTCACTTCTTAAAATGGCTTCTAAATTTTCATCAGCAATGCTTCTGCTTTGTATTCTAATGAGCATCCAATTATTAGCAGCCTCAGCCGGTAACTTCTACAGAGATACTGTCATTACT
>ML275178.1:0-27000 GCA_005239495.1 Nicotiana undulata | reverse complement strand
TATCTTTACATTTCAGTTATTACCCTGTTCTACCGTGCTAGCATTTTGTTGCCCCTTTTACCCCCAGCATATTCTCCCCGTAACTTTCCTACTTGCTTATTTTCGTCGACATTTTTCTTCCTGTTATTATATAGAATCGCACAGGTACATATAGTGTTGTCGGTTCTAGCCTCGTCACTACTTCGCCGAGGTTAGGTTCGGCACTTACTCAGTACATGGGGTCGGTTGTACTGATGCTACACCTGCACTTTTTTATGTTGTGCAGACTATGCAGCCGGACACGGTGATCACTGACGGTCGGATAACCTCATCAGTTCATACAGGAGACGTCGAGGTAGACCCGCAGACGTTCGTGGACCTTGGCGTCACCTTCTACTCTTCACTTTCAGCTCTGTTTTACTTTATATTTCAAAGACAGTCCTATGTACTTATTTTCAGACCTTTGTTTTTAGTAATCTCTTAGACAGTTCGTGAGTATGTGACACCAGTTCTGGGATTTGTATATGGGTTTTATTTCGAAATTGCTATGTTATATTTTGGTTATTTGTTAACCTTCACATTGCGGACCATCGATGCCTTAGTTATCTTGTTCGTTTTAGTTGTTAATGAGTTTTATTTAGTTCAAACATTGGCTTGTCTAGCGGGTTCAATGTTAGACGTAGTCATGGCCCAAAGGTGGGATTTCGGGTCATGACAGAGCAGCAGATCAGAGTAATTGCAGTAGAATTGGCCATAGAGAAGGCATCATCAAATCAGGCAGGTAAGGATAAAATCATCTTGGAGTCTTCCTTTGCGGAGCAACTTTCCCATGCAACTGAAGAGATAAGAAGCTTGAAGTCTTTGTTAGATCAAAAGGAGGCTTAGGCTGGTGAACTTGGGCAATCACTTACTCAGACTCAAGAAGACCTCCGTGAATCTTAAGATAAGATTCAATTTCTAGAAAGATCCTTTGCCCCTTTGCAGGCTTCTTATGATGATGCCGTGGTTGAGAGAGATGGGCTAAGAGCCGATATCGAACAATGGGAGAAAGACTACGAGGCTCTTGAAGAAAAAGAAATCGTTGATGTAAGTTGGGCTTATGTGAATGCCCAGCTTGACACATTGACGGAAATGGTCCAAGAGAATTTTGACTTAGAATTTGAAATTTCCAAAACCAAGGAGACGATTGAAAAGTCTCGGTAGAGTCAAAAAGTTTTATCACCTAAAGTTGAGGTCCCAACGGGTGATGAGATCGTGCCTGATAAAGCTGCTGCTCAAGCCTCGCCATCTCAAGCCACTCCTCCTGCTGACAAAGATAATCCCCCCAGTGTCTAGTGAAAGAGTTTATTGAACCTTGTCTCTTTTGTTTTCTTTGGAACAATTGGTGGTTACCCCCGGTCCCATTTGGGGGTAAAGTTTGGTTCTTGTAAGTCCCAATGACAACTTAGGGACAACTTTGTATAAACAAATCTGGCTTCAAACTAAGTTAATACTTAGTTTTTTCCATAATATTAATATTAATATTAGCATAAATTATGATTTCTCGAGTTTTTGTTTTACTCTTAAGTGTTTGCATGCTTTTCGTTAGAGTTTTTGTTTTACACCTTCGTTTTTAATTTTGCATTGAGAATGCATTGATATTTTGTGTCTTTTATAAGCACGATTTATAAATGAAGAAGACGTCTCAACTTCATAATAGTGTAAACATACAAAAGAGAGATAGGAATTCACATGTTTTTTCTGAACAATGTTTTGAAGAAAGTCTTTGTATTATTCGAACTTTCGTAACATTTTACATGTGTTTGAGTATCGTCTATAACTCTTTCATAACTATTTTCTTTACAACAAATTTTGAATAAACACGAGGGTATGAATTTTTACCCGTAACTGTTTTCCTTTACAACAGATTTTGAAAAAAAAGGGTATGCATTCTTACCCATAACTAACATTATTCCTTTAACCTAAACATTCGTTTACGTTCTCGAATATGTTTTTTGTAGGTTTCTGAATCAGGCTTTGTGTTTTTGTCTTTAGCTCTTCGATTTTGCTCATAACGCTTGACTTGTTGGGAAAAATGGATCTTCAGCCTTGAGCTTTGACTTTTTTGATAGTCTTCTTTGCTTCTTCTTTGCCTTTCATACTGTGTAGTCCCCCAAGTGTTTGAGCTTTGAAGAATGAAATCTCAAGCACTTGGTTGTTCCTTTCTTGTGGTCCTTTTCCTGAAAAGGAAAAACATACGGGACACGAAGGTATATGGTTTAGATGATGACTTCTTAACCCTTTAAAACGCCCATCAGAAAGTTGTAACCCTAGACCGGGAATTCAGTTACTTCCTCGTGTCTATGCAGGTCTAATATCATCATCCGGTTATGGGTTAGCTTTTTGCTATCATCTAAAATGGTTAGTATAATTTTAACTGTACATAAATGAAATCGAACGTAATGATACCTGACCGTGGGTATTCCTTTTCCTTAGAAGTAGTATTTCTTCAAATGAACAGCGTTCTAACTTGTTGGTAAAATTCTGCCATCCATGGTTTCTAGCTCATAAGCGCCTTTCCCAGCAATGCCACAGACTTTGTAGGGTCCTTCCCAATTTGGATTTAGTCTTTCCTGCACCGGCCTCCTTTGTTGATTGGAAGACTTTTTAAGGACGAAGTCCCCAATTTTAAAATATCTTAGATGAGCTTTTCCGTTGTAATATCACTCTATAATTTGTTTTGAGTTGCCATGCGTATTAATGCAGTTTGTCTCCTTTGCTCGAGCAAATCCAGATTTGCTCTCAAATCGTCATTGTTTGTTTCTTCTGTTGCTGTTGTGAATCTCATGCTTGGTTCACCAATTTTCACCGGTATTAAAGCTTATGAACCATAAACAAGCGCGAAGGGGTTTCTCCCGTGGCTGTTTTTGCAGTAGTTCTATAAGCCCATAATACTGCCGGTAGTTCTTCAGACCAGTTTCCCCTAGCTTTTTCCAACCGTTTCTTCAAATTGTTGGCAACTATCTTGTTCGTTGATTCTGCTTGCCCATTAGCCACGGGATGATTGGTGAAGAAGTGATTCGTTTGATTTGCCAGCTTTGGAAGAATTCTGTTATTTGTGAGCTTATAAATTGTGGGCCATTGTCACATACGATTTCCTTTGGTACACCAAAACGACATATGATGTTTCGCCATATGAAGCTTTCCACTTCTTTTTCTCGCACCTGTTTAAAAGCATCTACCTCCACCCATTTTGAGAAATAATGTGTTAATACAAGTAAAAATCGTACCTTTCCTTTAGCTGGGGGAAGTGGTCCAACTATATCCATCCCTCATTTCATAAACGGCCATGGTGACACAACTGGGTGGAGCAATCCTGTTGGTCGATGCATATTGTTAGCATATCACTAGCATTTATCGCATTTAGCTACGAAATGCTCAGCGTCTTCTTTCATTTTAGGCCAATAATACCCTTCTCTGATTAGGGTTTTGACTAAATATCTTGCTCCTGCATGGTTTCCACAATGGCCTTCGTGTACCTCTTTCATTACGTATTCAGTTTGATTGGGTCCAAGGCACCTTGCTAGGGGACCTCCAAACATTTTGCGGTATAGGGTATCACGAACTAGGCAGAACCGTGCTGCTTTTCGGCGAAGTGCTTGAGCTTCTTTTCTGTCTTCAGGTACGGTACTATTTTGCCAAAAATTTACAATTTTTCTTCTCCAATCCCAGCTTAAATTATTGAATGTTACCTCATTTTTCGATTGCTGAATGAAACAAGTGTATTACAATAGCATTTTCTTTATTCGTTACATCGGTAACTGCTGCAAGATTAGCTAATGCATCCGCTTTTGCGTTTTCCTCTCTAGGTATTTGCATTATCTTCCACGACTGGAATTGCCTTACCAGGTCTCGTGCCTTTTTCAGATATTGTTGCATTCGAGTCTCTCTAGAAGTATAAGTTCCCTACATCTGGTTCACCACTAGTTGCGAGTCACTTTTGATCACGATCTGCTCGATTGAGAGTTCTCGTGCTAATTCAAGTCCTGCAATGAAAACTTTGTACCCTGCTTCATTGTTAGTTATGGGATAATATTTAATAGCATGTCTTATCTTTTCACCCGTAGGTGGTATTAAAACAATTCCCAAGCTGGCTTCTTTTATATTAGAAGAGCCGTTAGTGAATAGGGTCCATATTCCTGGATTAACCCCGGTGAAAGTTTGCAGTTCTTTTTCCACTTCAAGAATTATACTACTATTGAAATCAGCTACGAAATCAGCCAAAACCTGAGACTTTATTGCAGTCCTAGGCTGATAGATTTTGTCATGTTCGCTTAGTTCTATTGCCCATTTAGCTAATCTTCCTGAAAATTCTTGTTTATGTAAAATATTCCTCAGTGGATATGAAGTTACAAAAGTAATTGGGTGACACTGAAAGTACGGTCTTAGCTTTCTAGCTGCCATGATTAGAGCTAAGGCTAATTTTTCTAGATGATGATATCTAGTTTCAACATCTAATAAGGACTTACTTACGTAGTAGATAGGAGATTGTTTACCTTTGTCCTTCCTTACCAAGACTGCACTTACGACAATTTCTGCAACAACAAGATAAACATATAACCTTTCCCCTTCCTTTAATTTAAACAGCAGCGGGGGATTCGATAGGTAGGACTTCAAATCTTTAAGAGCTTGTTGGCATTCTTCGGTCCATTCGAACTGATTCTGTTTCTTCAAGACGGAGAATAATTTAAAACTCCTCTTTGAGGATCTGGAGATGAATCTTCCTAAAGCTACAATCCTAGTTGTTAATCTTTGAGCTTCTTTTTTGCTCGTGAGTATATCAGGTATTTCATCAATAACTTTAATTTGAGCAAGATTTACTTCGATACTTCTATTTGATACAAGAAAACCCAAAATTTTACCTGATTCGACGCCGAAGGCACGTTTTTCTGGATTTAATTTCATGTTATACCTGCGGAGGATCTCGAAAGTAAATGAGAGATGATGGAAATGATCTCCTGCTTTTGTTGATTTCACCAACATGTCATCAATGTAAACCTCCATTATTTTCCCCAGGTGTTCCTCGAACATCTTGGTCACTAGCCTTTGATACGTGGCTCCAGCATTTTTCAAGCCAAAAGGCATGACATTGTAATAATAAGTCCCCATGTTTGTAATAAAGGAGGTTTTTCCTCATCTGAGGGGTCTATTTTTATCTGATTGTAACCAGAATACGCATCTAGAAAGCTTAATAATTCATGACATACAGTGGCATCAATCATTTAATCTATGTGCGGTAGTGGAAATGAATCTTTTGGGCATGTTTTATTCATATCTGTATAATCTACGCATACTCTCCATTTACCATTCTTTTTAGGTACCACTACGGTGTTAGCTAACCAATTAGGATATTTTACCTCACGTATTGAACCGATTTTCAAAATTTTACGTACCTCTTCATCGATCACTTGATTCTTGAATGATCCCTGCTTTCTTTTCTTTTGCTTGACAAGTACGAATGATGGGTCTTTATTTAGTTTATGATTCATCACTTCTGGGGGTATACCTATCATATCTAAATGGGACCAAGCAAAACAATCTGCGTTAGCTTTTAAGTATTCAATTAACTTACCTTTTCTAGTTGGGCTTAGCCTTGCGCCTATATGGACTTTTTGCTCAGGCTCATGTTCGAATAGTGGAACAGCTTCGAGATCCTCAGTAGTTGTCTTGATATTCTCATTTTCTTCTTGTTCTTGAATAACATTAGGTCTGGAACCCATGTCTGTGTGTCGTGATGCGGCATCCGTGGTGATTTGGTTCACCTTATCTTTATCGTTTTCTTCTGTATTTTGAATTGTTTTCTTGTCCTTTGATTCTTATGCTATTTCTTCTTTATTGGAATGTATCACTGAATTGATGTTTCTTGAGGTTTGCTGGTCACCTCGAATCTGTTGGATTCCCCATTTAGAAGGGAATTTAATCACCTGATGTATAGTAGATGGTACTGCTTCCATATCATGGATCCAAGGTCTCCCCATGATTGCGTTATAAGCCATATCAGTATCAATGACTTGGAATTTCATATCATTGATAACGCCTTCTGCATAGGTACTAAGCTCGATTTCTCCTTTTGTTATGACAGTAGAGTTGTTGAACCCATACAAGGAACGTGCTTTTGGAATTATACAGTTCCCCATCAACATCTCTTCCACAACTCTCAACAAAATGATATTTACCGAGCTACCTGGATCAATTAACACTCTTTTCATGTTAGTGTCATGTATAAGTAAGGATATTACCAGTGTGTCGTTGTGTGGAAGTAATAATCCATCAACATCTGCGTCATCGAATGATATATTGTCAGCCTCCAAAGTTTCATGAGTTCGCTTCCCGTGAGTTACTATGAACTTGGTCGTTCTTTTATAAGTTACGCCATTCACTTCCTCTCCTCCATTTATCACATTTACTATTCTCTTTGGAGAAGGTGGCTTTGGGGGCTCCTGCCTGTTTTTCATATATGCATGTTTACCTTTTTCAGTAAACAGTTCTGTTAGATAGCCTTGTTTTAATAAATGTTCTACCTCACTTGCAATAACCTGCAATCTGACGTTCTGTGCCCATGATCGTTGTTAAATTCACACCAGAAGTCTGGATTTCTTCTGTTTGGATTAGATCTCATTTCTTTGGGCCATCAAACTTTATCACCCATATTTCTTAATACAGTAATTAATTCAGAAGTACTTACATTGAAATTGTAGTCTCCAATTCTTACATTATCTCTTTCGCTCGTTTCGATCCTTTCCGGATCTTGATGATGATGTGCTCGAATCTCTATTTGACGGTTAGTGATTTGACCGTGTGTTTTCAAATTTGGAACGAGACTCCCATCCCGACGGTCCCATGTATGGATCGTACCTGTTTTTGCCGGTTCTTCTTTCTGATTTAGAGCGTCTAGAGTTGGTCATGTCTTCTGCTTTTTATTGTGCAATGGGATCTTCCTCTATTCGTAACTTGGTGTTGTACCTATTATAGACATTGTACCATGTCGTGGCTGGGAACTCTCTCAAGCTTTCTTTGAGTCTTCTTGTGGCTTCCGAGCTTTTATCATTCAAATTACTTGCAAATGCCATTGCTGCCCAATTGTCAGGCACTCTTGGTAGAAGCATTCTTTCACGTTGGAACCTATCTACGAATTCACGGAGAAACTCTGTGTCTCCTTGTTTTATTTTGAATATGTCTTCCATTCTTTTTTCTACTTTTTGTGCACCTGAATGTGCAAGCTCAGCAAAAGAGTTAATAGAATTTTCGGGTAAGAGAGAATATCATGTTAACGCTCCTTTGATGAGGGTTTCTCCAACCTTCTTGACCAACACAGATTCAATTTCTTTCTTAGTCAAGTCATTTCCTTTTACTCATGTGGTGAAAGCAGTAACATGATCACGTGGGTCGGTTGTCCCATCGTATTTTGGTATGTCAGGCATTTTGAATTTCTTGGGAATAGGCAATGGTGCTGCACTTGGCTTCCAAGGTTGTTGAGAATATCTATCAATGTCAATACCCTTGATGGAAGGTGGTACTCCGGGAATTTGTTCGATACGTTCGTTTTGTTCCTTCACCTGTTTCTGCAAGGTTAGTAGTAAAGATTGTAAATCTGAATAATTAGACATACCTAGTCTTCTTTCAAGAGACTCATTTGGAGTGCCTCTACTTCCTGAATTTGCTAGTCCGGATTGTGGGTTTTCCACAGTTGTTGTGTTGTTTGGAGGAGGCATAGGCGATACAGTTGGTGGCCCCCTCATGAAAGCTGAAGAGCTTCATTCACATATTCGCCAACCATTTGCTTCATAGGGTCTTGTTCCCCTGCTTGCTCATTTCCAGTTTGATCATTATGGGGAGTAGTCCCTTGAACCTCGTGGGGATCCATGAGGTGATGGGGTTGGAGTTCCAATTGCCTGTTGGTTGTTATCGTTGGCGTCTGACATGATTCGCGAAAGGTTGTTTGAGAAAAAACAAAGATTATCAGTATCCCGGCAGCGGAATCAATTTGTTTAACCAAAGAATTACATTCTCTCCCTAAAGCTATTTTAAGAAGTACTCGGGCTTCTGATAACCAAGAAAATTAGCTAATAATAATAAGACTTGTAATAAGAAAGCAATAAGAATGCGCAAAAGTAAGTGTATTTCAGTAGTGGTTCGAACGTATCCATACAAGTGATATTTTACTCCATTTTATAGGGAATTACTTAATATAACGCCTTCTCTTCTTAATGATTGAGCATTAATGACTAATAATATCATTAATGTAATGTTACAATAGGTAATCGTAACTGTTGCATGAAGATTATGTAACGTTTGGCTCATTGATTGAAGATCTTTGAATCTACCCTTTATTCTGCCTCGGTTCATTCTGATCGCGTCTCTCCAACTCCTCAATTAGAATGAGGCTCCCGCATCTAATTGTCTCGTGGGTATGTTGTTCCGTTCCTCTTTGTCTCGCGCCTCTTTGTAAATTTGTGACCAGCTGTCATGTTTCTGTTGCTCCACATGGATCGCCTTGTCATCAGAAATATTACACGTATAAAGTCTATTTTTTACCAATACAACAACAAGTCCTACCGTCTTTATCATGATGAATTTGCTATCACCTCTAGGTTGGACGCATCGCCGGGTTTTTGTGTTCATTGTCTATTTTCTAGGGATGCTGGTATTCCCAATACAAGGAGAAAGGATTCACACTCGCTTAGCTATGGTTACCAAGTCCCTAACGGAAAGAATTGAGGGACAGACTTACATTATTGTCTCAATGATCGTAGCGGAGATATACCGAGCCTTGGACCGTTGCAAGAAAGGATATAAGCCTTTTGAGGTTGCAATATGTTACTGTAAATATGGCTGTTGGAACATCTTCAAAGGGGACAATACCGTCAAGAATGTTCACTGCGACCATGGAATGGCCACATAACTTTTCACCATCCAAAAAGAATGACTTTTATCCCGAATAGGTTTGCACAACCAGAAAATGCTGTGGGCTGGGAACACTTCTTTAACAATTTGACTGACGAAAAGGTCCATTGGATGTTCGAGTGGTTCCCTACTAGTGAATTCATCATCAGGTCAAGAGATGTTCCCCATCTAGTGCTAATCAAATTAAGGGGTATCTATCCTTATGCTCCTATCAGAGTCATGAGGCAAGGTGGGAGGATACAAGTCAGACCACGAGTCTCCAAGATGGTTCACTACAAATCATATTTCCAGGGTGATGCCATTCCATTCAAGTGCGAGGCACGACACATGTGGCATCTAAAGATCATTGTGGATAAGGATACCATCGAGCCAGATCGATACCATGCCGACCATGTGTATTTCTACCCATCATGGTTGGTCGATGACATAGCAGGAGGTCAAGTCAGGGATTGATTTGATAAACAGGGTCATAGACGATGTTGTCGAGGCACAAGTCAAATACAAGAGGTTACGCAAAAGGATTTTTGAATTTGAGGCCAGACATTTGGAACAACACAAAGTGGACATGGAAGCAACCAGTGAATGGAGAGGAATCTCTACTAAATCAACAGAGAGATTGGAGTATTTAGAGCATGGGTTGATGAAGTTTGAGGGGAAGATGAGGAAAAGAGTCGTGGATTGTTAGAATGCAGAGGGCAATGAAGGAGGACATCTAGCAAGGGCGTATCTGTTGTTGGACATGCACGACATGGGGAATCTGATCGATGGGGCTAAGCAGGCCAAGCTTGTAGAAAGTCCCTCTGGGACCGAGTAGATTAGAATTGATATTTACGTGTTTTCTAGAGTTGTTTTAGAATTCGATTGTAATTAGGGAAATGCCACTAGTAACTTTTTATAATCATTTCCGTTTTCATAGAGATTTGGTCTATTTATCATATTAATGAAATGATGCAATTATCGGCTTTAAGTTTCTCCAAATCTATATGTCTCTAGACCTTTCTCGGGCACAATGAGGTCCCCTTTATTAGGACGCAAATTTATAATTCTGCAATACATGTTTAAATACTGTGAATATCTCCCTACTGACGTGTTTACCTTTTGCTTTTCTTTGTTTTGATTATTCCCATCCCCTAAGGTTGGTTCGTGCATACTGGCATAATCAGCATATCGTACCAGATCTAGAGGTCCTCCACCTCCTCCTCCTCCAAGTGATGCTAAACGCAAGGGAAAAGCTAAGATGGATGACATGAGTGGTATCAGGAAACACAATGCTACACATGCAGAGAATTTTGAGACTTCAGATGGTCAGAGTAATTCGGCGCAGGATGATTTGGTTCTATGGTTGGAGCAGAAGATACTGGAGTTACAAGGGGAACTTGAGCAGGTCCGCAAATTGGCAAACCTTTCCCTCACCTTGAACGTCCTAGATATCAACCAACAGAATGCCCAAAACCCAACGCCTCCTCAAAACACACCAAACCAGCACCTGTAGAATCCTCCCGCACCTCATCAATACGCCACACCTCCCCAAAATCCTAATCTGTCACCGGTACCAACTCCTCCTCAGCACCAACATCATCCAACCCAGTACCCTCAGAATACTACCTACCATACTCTTCAAAACGCACCAGATTCTACCCATGATCCACATAACTCGACAAATGATCACCACTACACCCAAATCCTCGGAATCCATCAAAACAACCCCATCTATGTAGAAACCTTACCTCATACTTCACAACAAACCCCATACACACCAGAATCTGCCGAGAAGGACATGTTCATCAAGAATATGGTGGAGGAACTTAAGAAGCTCACAAGTCGAGTCCAAGACGTCGAAGAAGGTAAAGGCATTGAGGGTTTGAACTATGAAGATTTGTATATTCAACAGGATGTAGAACTGCCAGAAGGTTACAAACCTCCCAAGTTCAAAATTTTCAACGGAACAGGTGACCCAAAGGTGCATCTGAGGACATACTGCGACAAGCTCGTAGGAGTTGGAAAAGAAGAAAGAACCCGCATGAAATTATTCATGAGGAGCCTCACCGGAGACGCCCTTTCTTGGTATATCAGTTAAAATCCAAAGAAATGGGTTAACTGTGTAAGCATGGTGTCAGATTTTATGGATCGGTTCAGATTCAACATGGAGAATACACCAGATGTCTTCTATATCTAGAATCTTAAGAATAAGCCGACACAGACTTTCCGCAAGTATGCTACTCGGTGGAGATCGGAAGCTGCGAAAGTAAGGCTGACATTGGAAGAAGAGCAAATGAAAAAATTCTATGTCCAAGACCAAGATCCGCAATACTATGAGAGGTTAATGGTTATTGAAAATCATAAATTCTCCGACATCATCAAATTGGGAGAAATAATAGAAGAAGGAATTAAAAGCGGGATGGTAACCAATTTTGAGGCATTACAAGCTATCAACAAGGCCTTGTAGTCAGGAGGCATATCCAAGAAGAAGGAAGTAGGGACCGTGCAGCCTTTGTTGATACCCAATTTTTCCCTATATTATTTTCAAAATGCATATATATTTTCCAAAAAAATGCATGAACATCAATTAATATTTTTCCATAATTTTCTGCAATTTTAAAAGGATTTTAATTAATTTATCCCAGTATTTTATTAAACAAATTACTAACTGCATCACAAATGATTTTATAACAATTTTATTGCTTAATTTTATCGTTTATATTTATATTAAGTTTTAATTATTTTATGAATAAATATATTTATATTTTTTGGTTATAATTGCAATAACTTCGCAATAATAGCCCATATGTGCATAATTACCTTATTTTACGAGAAAATGACCTTTTATATTTTAATATATTAAGTAACTATTTAGAATCATTTTCATGCATAAATAGCATATTTTATCATTTATTAGCTATTTTTATAAATTATTTTATCAAATTAATTGGGTATTTAACATATAACTGTTTAACCAAAGAATTAGATTCCTTGACCAAAGATATTTAGGATGAACACGAGTTACTGATAATCAAGAAAGTAATACGATAAATAAAGAAAAATTGAGTAATAAACAATATTGTAGTATGCAAAAAGTAAAATCGATTGTATTCGAGAATTCAGATGCCCTTATGGGTTACATTTCTTCCCTTTATATAGGGGTTTCCTAGTATAACGTTTGTTTCCTATCATGATTGCTCATTAATGGCTAATTATTACATTAATAAGGCGTTACAAAGGATAACCGTAACTGTTGTATAGGAGTTACGTAACATATAAGTCATTAACTGTTGATTCTCGAATCTGCCCGTAGCTTCGTCTGGGTTCACTGTGACTGTATCTCTTCTTTGTCATTAGGTTTCCCGTGGTTGATGAATTCGTGGGTTTATTGATCGTGCCTCTTTGTCTCGTACCTCTTTACAGAATCAAGTCTATCTGTTGCGTTTTCCTTGGTCCACGTAGCTAGCTGAGTTGTCAAGAATTTGCTTACGTGTGAGACTCTTTTTTACCAATACAGATAGTCCCCCCACTTACCATATATTTGTCGATTAATATTTGGTAAGTGGATACATATTTATGGGGGGAATATTTTGCCACCGTTTTGCTCCGAAACATTGTATCTTTCTATGAACACAGGCGTCGTTTGTCACTTCCATTTAATGCTCCTTCCACGTGTCCATTTCTGATTGGCTCTGCAATGACTCGGCGCCTTTTAGGGGTTTTTGTGGCTGCGTTAGCCCCGAAGTGACACCTTTAATCATGACTTTCCATCATTGTTTTTCCATGTTTCGACGGTCTTCTTTATGTATAAATACCATTCTTCCTTTCTTTACTTCCACGAAACATTTTATAACTTGTCTCTTTTCTTGTAAAGAATTTTCCATTGCTTCTGTAAGTATGTCTTCATCGAATCAACCCAAGAAGGTAATAGATGTGGAAAATCTCGCATATTCTTCTGCTCCAATTAGGAGTCGGAGGGGAGGCAGGCTAAGGAGTTTAAGATCTACTCCCTCTAGAGGTTCTTCTTCCCCAATAGTTTCTCCTCCTTCCGCTAGTTCTTTGCTTTCTCCTAGGGCTAGATCTTCTCATTCTTCATCTAGAGGTAAATATGACCATCTTCGTGAACCCACAATTGATGAGATTATTCCCGCCGAGTTTGTCTTTACTAGGGAAAACCCAGTTCTTGTAGACCAGTCTACTTCTTTAGATAGTGTAGAGAGGTATCCAACTATTATAACTGAAGGTCACGTTCCTCTTGTTTGTAGAGAGTGTTCTTGGGGGCTTGATTTCCCTGTTTATGTCCCGAATAGTAATCAAAGGATAACGTCTTATAGGACTGGTTATTCCTTTGTTTATACATATCCTTTTACATTAGGGTTTATACCTCCCATTGATCCAGTTATCATCGAGTTTTGCCATTTTTTCTATATCTGTTTGGGACAAGTTGGTCCACTGGTGTGGCGAGTTGTCGCGTGTCTGAGAGTTTTGGCTTCTTTAGTTTCAGTTCCCTTTACTTTCAATCATCTTATTCATTTATATTCTCCTGTCTTGTTTCGTCAAGGGGTTTTTACTCTGGCTGCTCGGAGTAAAAAAGTGTTGGTAACCCCTGGTGATGATAAAGACAGAGGTTGGTACCTCCGATATGTTGTTGTCCCACTACTGGTTTAGTGGGTGAAGAGAATCTCCCTTCCCTGAGAAGTGGAACCGTGCACGTGAGTACTTTTTTGGTTCGCATCTATTTTCTTCTTTCATCAGACTTGGATTGTGTTATTAATACCGTATCTATTTTTCCTTTTCAGCAATCATGAATACTGTTGAGAATGTCTCTGGTATTCGTGATTGGGTAGAAAAAATGTTGTCTGCCGCTCCTGTTGAAGAAAGGTTCTGGAAGTACTTCGCGGGGAAGTACCGTTGGCTTTAAAAGACCCATGGTAAGTGGAGTTTTTCTTACTTCCTGTCTTACCCGACCCTACTTTTATTCTCATTTAACTTTTCCCTTTTTGACAGGGTTTTCCGCCCGTGGGGAGTCTGCTTCATCTATCCCGAAGATGTCTTTGACTCAGGCTCAAGATATCCTTGCTAGTTCGTCTTCCTCAAACAGAAAAGTTGGTGATCCCCGTTCCGAGGAAGAAGAAGAAGAAAGAGAGGGTGTTTTAGTTCACCGGTTACGAAGAAGGCGGGTGGTTTTGGACGACGAGTCTACCCCCATGACTCTTTCTTCTGTGCCTGTCGGTAGACCCTCATGTTCTAAAAATAATTCAAAGTCCCCAACCCATGATTCTGTCGAGTATTTATTTTATGAAGGTTTTGATCTTGCTCCCGATGACGTTCCCTTAGCTGTTGTTTTCCTCGACTCTTTAAGAGAAGAAGTTTCGTCGGTTCCTTGTGTCTCCGCTGTTCCCACTCCTTTAGCCGTTACGGCTTCTGTCGTTTCTCTGCCCGTGGTTTTTTCAATTCCTCATTCATCCGTGCCTGCTATTGTGCCCGTGGCTCCTTCAATTCCTGGACCGTCTATTTCTGTTGCTGCTCCCTCAGTTCCTGCTTCCATGCCTTCCATTAGGGAAGTAGGGTCTTCCAGCAGGGAGATGCGGAGGGTTGTGATTGAGGTTCCAGATGAAGGGAGTCTTTTCAAAAAGACAGGCGAGCTTGAGGTGTGGCTTAAGCCTCTGATAGGTCCTGAAGAGAAAGCCAAACTTGCCAGCCATACAGCTCTCACGTGGGCCAATGAAGTGGTGCATACTTCTTTGAAGGTATAGCGTAGCTTATTCTTACATATGTACACCTTTCCATGTCTAAATAGTTTACCATGTTTAACTATTTTATTATTATTTTTTATAGATGCACCTTATTGGCTTAGAACTTATGAAAAGAGTTTCAAATTCGGATAATGAGTTGAAAGAGCTGCGGGAGCTGCGAGTTAATTTTGACAATCTGAAGGCACAATATGATGGCTTGAGGGTAGATATGGATGTTTTAGAAGAGGAGAGGAATACCTTGAGGAGACAGTTGAGGATTACAGCAATGGAACTGGCGGTGGAGAAGGCTTCTTCTAGCCAAGCTGATAAGAATAAGAGTATTCTTGAATCCTCGTTTGCTGAACAATTGTCCCAAGCCTCGGAGGAGATCAGGAACTTGAAGCATCTGCTAGGGCAGAAGGAGGAATATTCTGGTGAGCTTGTACAGACTCTCTCCCGGACCCAAGAAGAACTGCGTGAAGCTTTAGACAAAGTCCGAACTTTGGAAGAGTCAGTTGTACCCTTGAGGGCCGCCCATGAAGCTGCTGAAGCCGAGAAAGACGGATTGAAGGTTGAGCTTCAAATGTGGGCAAAAGATTATAATGACCTCGAAGAGGCGGCTGCCGTTGATGTAAGCTGGGCGTACATGAATTCTCGCCTTGATACATTGATGGAGATGAGCCAAGAGGGTTTCGACCTCAACGCTGAAATTGCTAAAACTAAAGAGGCCATGGAGAAGACCCAATGAGGTCTTGATCTTTCTCCATCCACTGATGAAACCCATGTTGCTCATGCCTCTTCGCCTCAAGCTGCTGTCGTTCCTCCTGAAGAAGTCAACTCTCCTCCTCATGAAGACTGAAGATCTGGTTTCCCTTTTTTTTAATTTGGATTGGTGTGGTTACCCTAGCTCCATCGGGGGTAAGTTTGAAACTCTAGAGTCCCCAACTGACAACTTAGGGGCGCTAAAAATGTAATTATTATGCGGCTAAGTACTAGTTAGTACTTAGTTTTAACTTAGCCGCTCTTTTTAATGCAATTTGAAGACTTTTGTTTCGAGTTTTGGTTTTACTCTTTAAGTCTATTGCATATTTTATTCTTTTGAAGTTTTTGTTTGCACCTCTTAACTTTTTGCATGAAAATGCATAAATCACTTTAACCTTTTCATAGTAGGTGCAGTGTTCGTATAAGATTTAAGCCTTTGTTTATGATAGGCTTTAATTATGAGTTAGGGGCCTTTTTTATTGACATTTTAATGAAGAAGACGTCTCAACTTCATTGTAATGCAATAGAGTGATAGGAATTTCTCACATGTTTAAGGATGTTTTTGTGGAAAGTTTTTGTTTGAACTTCCACGACATTTTACATGTGTTATGATTATCATCTAAAACTCATGTTGCAATTGTTTTCTTTTAACAGATTTGATACTCACTTGTATTTCGCAACTATTTTTCATAGGTAACAGTTTTTTCGAGTTAATACAATGAAATAACTGTTTTTCATTAGTAACAGTTTTTGTAAGTATTGGGGTTTTTACCCGCAACTGTTTTTATTTGCAACAATTTTGTAATAAATACGAGGGAAATGCTTTGTAATTCGTAACAGTTTTATTTGATAACAGTATTCTGAATAAATACAAGGATTTTGATCTTTCATCCGTAACTGTTTTATTTGATATCAGTTTCCTATATGAGTACAAAGGTTTCGTAACTGTTTTTTTCATCGTAACTGTTTTTGAATAAGTACAATGATGATGATCTTTTATCCTTAATTGTTTTCGTTACAACAGTTTTTGTATAAATGTAAAGACGTACATTTTTTCCTCGTAGCTAATACTTTGCCTTTTAACCTGAACATGGTTCGAAGGTTTTCTTAAAGTTTGGGCTTTGTAAATCTTGTGTTGGAATCTTCAGTTCTTTTAATTTTGCTCATACCACTTGACTTGCTGGGTAAATGGTTCTTTAGGCTCGAGTTTTTGACTTTCAGTAGTCTTTTTTGCTTCATCTTGGCCTTCCATATTATATAGTCCCCCAAGTGTTTGAGCTTTGAAGAATGAGATCTCGAGCACTTGATTATTCCTTCTTTATAGTCCTTTCCCTGAAAAAGGAAAACGTACGGGACTTGAAGGTATATACTTTTTTAGATGATGACTGCTTAACCCTTTAAAACGTCCATCAGAAAGTGTAACCCTAGACCGGGAATTGTGTTATTTCCTCGTGTCTTTGCAAGTCTAATATCATCATCTGGTGATGGGCTAGCTTTTTTCCTGCCATCTAAAAAAGTTAGTAAAAAATAAAAAATAAAATCGAACATGTGATACCTGACCGGGGGTACTTCTTTTCCTTAGAAGTAGTACTTCTTCAAGTGGATGGCATTCCAGCTCGTTGGTAGAATTCTGTCGTCCATGGCTTCCAACTCGTATGCGCCTTTCCCAGCAAGCCTCACACTTTATAAGGTCCTTCCCTATTTGGATTCAGCTTGTCAGCCCCTGCCTCTTTTGTTGATTGGAAAACCTTTTTAAGTACGAAGTCCCCAATCTTAAAATATCTAAGATGAGCTTTGCGATTGTAATATCTCTCTATGATTTGCTTTTGAGCTTCCATCCATATTACAGCTGCTTCCCTTCGTGATTCGAGCAAGTCCAGATTGATCTGTAGTTCGGCATCATTTGCTGGTTCAGTAGCTGTTATAACCCTTAAGCTCGGCTCATCGATTTCCACGGGTATTAAACAAGTGCGAATGGAGTCTCTCCTATGGCTGTTTTTGATTTAGTCTTGTATGCCCATAATACTGCCGGTAATTCATCGGGCCAATTCCCTTTGGCTTTATCTAACCGCTTATTTATATTGTTGACGATCATTTTATTCGTAGACTCAACTTGTCCATTAGCTACGGGATGATATGGCGTTGAGGCAATCCGTTTAATTTGCCAACTCTCAAAGAATTCTGTGATTTGAGAGCCTATAAATTGTGGGCCATTATCACACATGATCTCTTTCGGAATCCCAAAACGGCATATTATGTTTCTCCATAAGAAGCTTTTGACCTCCTTTTCCTGCACTTATTTGAACGCTTCTGCTTCCACCCATTTCGTGAAGTAATCAGTAAGTACGAGTAGAAATCGTACCTGTCCTTTAGCTGGGGGAAGAGGTCCCACTATATCTATTCCCCATTTCATGAAGGGCCATGGTGATATGACTGAGTCCAACAGTTCTGTTGGTCTATGCATATTGTTGGCGAACCTCTGACACTTGTCGCATTTAGATATGAAATTCTCTGCATCTTCTTCCATCTTAGGCCATTAATACCCGGCTCAGATTAAGGTTTTTACTAAGGATCTTGCTCCTGTATGATTTTTTGAGTGTCCTTCATGGACTTCTTTTATCACGAACTCCGTCTGATTAGGTCCGAGGCATTTAGCTAGAGGTCCACCGAACATTTTGCGATACAATAAGTTGCGGACTAGACAATATCGTGCTACTTTGCGGCAAAGCGCTTGAGCTGCTTTCTTGTCTTCAGGTATGGTACCATTCTGCAAAAAATTGAGAATTTTGTTTCTCCAATCCCAAGTTAAATTATTGAAAGATACCTCGTTCCTGTCTTGGTCGATTGCTGAATGGAAGAGGTGGACAATAATGGCGTTGTCTTTATTTGTTACTTCTATAACTGCCGCGAGGTTTGCTAATGCATCCGCTTCTGCATTTCTTCTCTAGGTATTTATATTATCTTCCACGTTTCGAACTGTCTTACAAGTTCCCATGCCTTTTCTAGATATTGTTGCATTCGAGTTTCTCGAGCGATGTAAGTCCCCTGCATCTGATTTACCACCAATTGGGAATCACTGTTGATTATGATTTGCTCGATTGACAGCTCCCGTGCCAGTTCTAAACCTGCAATAACTGCCTCGTACTCTTCTTCATTGTTAGTTATAGGGTAACATTTAATAGCCTGCTGTGTCTTTTCACATGTAGGTGATATTAGGACGATGCCTAATCCGGCCCCTTTTATGTTAGAAGAGCCATCTTTAAATAGGGTCCACTGACCTGGATTGACTCCGTTAAAGAGTTGTAAGTCTTTTTCTACCTCAGGGCTAATACTGTTGCTAAAGTCAGCTACAAAATCAGCTAATATTTGTGATTTGATTGTTGTTCTAGGCTGATATGTTATATCATGTTCACTTAATTCTATGGCCCGTTTGGCTAATATTCCTGACAATTCTTGCTTATGCAAAATATTTCTTAAAGGATAAGAAGTCACGACAGTGATTGAATGACATTGAAAATAAGGACGTAATTTTCTTGATGCCATTATTAAAGCTAAGGCTAATTTTTCTAGATGTGGGTATCTAGTTTCAGCGTCTAATAAAGTTTATAGTAGATAGGTGATTGCTTACCTTTCTCTTCTCTTACCAGTACTGCACTTATAGCAATTTCTGAAACAACCAGGTAGATGTACAATCTTTCCCTTTCTTTTGGCTTTGAGAGCAATGGTGGCTTTGATAAATAAATCTTCAAATCTCTGAGGGCCTGTTGACATTCTTCAGTCCATTCGAACTGATTATGTTTTTTATGAACTGAAAAGAATTTAAAGCTTTTTTCGGAAGACCTAGAAATAAATCTTTCTAAGGCGGCTATTCTCCCTGTCAATTTTTTAACCTCTTTTTTATTTGTTAAAATATCAGGTATTTCCTCTATAGCTTTTATTTGAGCTGGATTTACCTCTATTCCTCTGTTAGATACAAGGAATCCCAAAAACTTACCTGATTGCACTCCGAAAGCACATTTTTTCGGATTGAGCTTCATATTAAACCTGCGTAAGATATCAAAAGTAGTAGAGAGATGCTGGAGATGATCTTTCGCTTGTGTTGACTTTACAAGCATATCATCAATATAGACTTCCATGGTCTTTCCTAAATGTTCTCGGAACATTTTAGTCACTAACCTTTGGTAAGTGGCTCCTGCATTCTTTAAGCCAAAAGGCATGACTTTATAACAGTAAGTCCCCCTGTTAGTAATGAAAGAGGTTTTTTTCTCGTCTGAGGGATCCAATTTAATCTGATTATAACCAGAGTATGCGTCTAGAAAACTTAATAATTCATGACCTGCGGTAGCATCAATCATCTGATCTGTATGTGGCAAAGGAAATGAATCTTTGGGGAATGCTTTATTTAAATCAGTATAATCTACACACACCCTCCATTTGTCGTTCTTTTTAGGTATTACCACTGTGTTAGCTAGCCAGTTAGGATACTTTACCTCTCGTATGGAACCTATGTTCAAGATTTTTTGGACTTCATCGTCAATCACTTGATTCTTGAACGTTCCTTGCTTTCTTTTCTTTTGTTTAACAGGTACGAATGATGGATCTTCATTCAGTTTATGAGTCATCACTTCTGGTGGAATACCTGTCATATCTGAATGGGACCATGCAAAACAATCCGCGTTAGATTTAAATAATCGATTAACATACCTTTTTTCTCGGGGGTTAACCTCTCCAGCAATCTCGTACCAACATACAACTTTTTCTCGGGCTTTTGTTTAGACAACAGAACAGCCTCGAGTTCTTCCGCGGTTGTTTTGATATGCTCGTCTTCTTCTGGTTCACGAATGAAGTATGGTCTAGAATCTATGTCTGCGTGATCCAGCATATTTTCAATGATAATAGGATTTGTCTCGCTGGTGTCTTCCCCCGTACCTGTTTGAATATTCATTTCCTTTGTACATGATTGATCAAAGATTTGTTCCATACCTGTTTGGCCATTGGCCTCCGTTTGGAAGACTTCAACGTCTCCCGTATCTTTTTTGTTGTGAAGTGCTATCGAGTTTATATTTTTAGAAGTTTGTTGGTCACCTCTAATTTGTCTAACTCCCCATTCTGATGGGAATTTTATTACCTGATGTAAGGTGGATGGGACCGCTTTCATATCATGAATCCACGGTCTTCCCAAAATGACATTGTAAGCCATCTTTGTATCAATGACTTGAAATTTCGTGTTTTTGACCACTCCGTCGGCGTAAGTATTAAGTTCAATCTCTCCTTTGGTTATCACTGTAGAATTATCGAACCCAGATATGACTCGTGCCTTTGGGATCATTTGACTTTCCACTAGCATTTCTTCCACGACTTTTATCAAAATGATATTGATTGAACTGCCTGGATCAATCAATACTCTTTTAACATTAGTGTCATGAATAAGTAAAGATATTACCAGTGCATCATTATGAGGAAGCATCAGTCCACCAAAGTCTGCATCATCAAAGGTTATTTTCTCTTTATTTGGATCTTCTCGAACCCGTTTTCCATGGGTATTTGTGATCGTTAACGCTAATTGACAAACTATTCCATTTACTTCCTCTCCTCCATGTATCACGTTAACAGTTCACTTCGGAGAGGGAGGCTTTGGAGGATCCTACATGTTCTTCATGTATGCCTGTTTACCTTTATCACTAAACAACTCTGTTAAATAGCTCTGTTTTAATAAATGTTCTATTTCACCTTGTAAAAATCTACAATTTGCAATTCTGTGTCCATGATCATTATGGAATTCACACCACTGATCTGGATTTCTNTCTTTGGGCCATTTAACTTTGTCTCCCATATTTCTTAGTATTGAGACAAGTTCAGTAGTGCTTACGTTAAAGTTATGGTCCCCAATTCGGGTATTACCTCTGGACCGTTTATCTCGATCTTTCCTGGATCTAGACGAGGATGAGCAAATATCTCTTCCTGACGGTCTAGTATTTTCGAACCTGGGACGTGTGTCACGTCCCGAGGGTCCTAAGTAAGGATCGTACCTATTTTTACCTGATCTTTTCTCCGGTTCTGGACGTCTGGATCTGGAATACTCCTCGTCTCTCGATCGGGCAATGATATCTTCTTCTATTCTGAGTTTAGTACTATACCTGTTATATAGACCGTTCCACGTCGTAGCAGGAAATTTTCTTAAACTTTCCTTGAGTCGTCTCGTGGCTTCTGAGCTTTTATCGTTTAAGTTGCTTGCAAATGCCATGGCTGCCCAATTATCAGGCACCCTGGGTAATTGCATTCTTTCTCGTTGAAACCTGTCTACAAACTCACGGAGTAATTCCGTGTCTCCTTGCTTTATCTTGAATATGTCTTTCATTCTTTTCTAAACTTTTTGTGCACCAGAGTGTGCTTTTATAAACGAATCTGCAAGCTCAGCAAAAGAATCAATAGAATTTTCAGGAAGAAGAGAATACCAGGTTAAGGCTCCTTTTGTGAGTGTTTCCCAAAATTTCTTGACAAGGACTGATTCAATATCTTGTTTTGTTAAATCATTGCCTTTTACTCCAGTAGTGAAAGCAGTCACATGATCACGTGGGTCAGTTGTTCCATCATATTTAGGAAAATTAGGCATTTTGAACTTCTTGGGTATAGGCAAGGGCGTTGCACTTGGCTTCCAGGGTTGTTGAGAATATCTATCAACGTCGATGCCTTTGATAATCGGCGGTACTCCAGGGATTTGCTCGATGCGATCATTATGTTCTTTCATTTGTTTCTGCATGGTTAGCAATAAATTTTGTAACTCAGAGTTATTAGTCATACCTGGTCTTGCTTCAAGGGATTCATTTGGAGTGTCACCCCTGGCTGAGTTTATTAACCCAGAATGAGGATTTTCCGCGATGATTGTATTATTTGGAGGCGGTGTTAATGGTGTTGGTGGTGTCTGTGGTAATCCTCTTGCAAACTCTTGCAAAGCTTGCCCCACATATTCAGCAATCATTTGCTTTATTCGCTCCTGCTCTATCGTTTGCTCATTATTGTTATGATGGTTATCGGATCTTTCCGGGGATGACTCCCTTGAACCACGTGGGGTTCCTCGAGGAGTTGGAACTGGGGTTCCATTGTGATGACCCCAAAAAGGGGCATCTTATGTGCATCTAATTAAGACTGTGTTCCGAGGCCCCGAAAGCCTCCATTAATCTCACCTCGATGTGTGTGCGCAGCCTGGGCGCGTAGCCGGGAAGTCTTTATGTAAAAACTTGATTAAGAGTTTAATTTATGATAATTAATTGAATAAAGTTGACTTTGGTCAACAATTTTGGTAAACGGACCTGGATCCGTGATTCGACGGTCCCGGAAGGTCCGTAGGAAAATATGGGACTAGGGCGTGTGCCCGGAATCGAATTCCGAGGACCCAAGATCGAGAAATGAATTTTCAAAGAAAATTGTTTTATAAAAATATTAAAGGCTTACGAAAATGAACCTTGATGTGAAACCTATGTTGTCGGGCCCATATTATGATTTCCGACGCTCGGAACAGGTTCAATATGTGTTATTTATGTTATCTGTGAAATTTGGTAAGCAACGGACTTGATTTGATTGGTTTCGGATCAAATGAGGAAAATTGGAGTTAATGAAGTTTTGAGAAATCTCATAGAATTTGAAATTTGGTTTGGAATGTGATTTTATGTTCCCGAGGTCCGAATGGAATTTCGAGACTGGGAATAGTTCCGTCGTGTCATTTATAACTTGTCTGCAAAATTTGAAGTCATTCCGAGTAGTTCAGGCCGGTTCGGCGCATTGAAGTGAATTTTAGAATTTCAAGTTCTTAGTTTTGATTCAATTTGGTCTTGGGGTGGAATTTTGAGTTTCGTTGTTGTTTTCCATGTTCCGGAAGTTTGAGCGAGTCTGTATCATGAATACAGACTTGTTGTATATTTGGACGGGGGCTCGGGTGGGCCCAGGTGCCTCCCGGACACCACACGAGGCCAAAAACCAGCTAAAACAACTGCTGGTGGAGCTGGTGCTGGTGTGACCGCAGGTGCGGTTGCCAAGTCGCAGGTGCGGGACCGCTCCTGCGGTCCCGCCCTCGCAGGTGCGGATCCTTCGCTGGTGCGGAACAAATTCAGCAGGAGCGAGTCCGCTGGTGCAGAAATCCCTCCGCAGGTGCGATCCTCAGCCCCCTTGCCAAAAGTCCGCTGGTGCGGAACAAATTCCGCAAGAGTGGGACCGCTGGTGCGGACTCCTTCTCCGCAAGTGTGATGCCAGGGTCCAAGGCCCTTTTTTCGCAGGGCGGTGGTTTTCTAGCAGGTGCGAAAATCACTGTTGCCAGCCCCTTTTAAATGTCCAAATTACGGGTTTTTCTTTATTTTTCTCACCATCAACTTCCATTAGAGAGCATCCAAGTTTGGGCAGTACCTCCCACGACCACCCACTATAAGAGGTAAGTAAAACCCCATAATCTTCTAGCTTTAACATTAATTCCTAGTTAAATTCACTATTAAATCATCCAAAAATCATAGAATTAGGTAGTAATTTTAGGGTTCTTGAGGATTTTGTGATTATCTACTTTAGGCCATGAATTTAAGTAGAAATCACACATTAATGATCCTTAGATTATGGGTGAGTGATCCCTTCGAGAATTCTCGGAATTTGAGCATGCGTGACCGAGGTTGGTATTCGGAAATTCTTATAGAATGGCGACTTTATTGAATAGCTAAGATAATTTCTCACATTGTGCATGCATTGATCTAATTTCACACCTTTTGACTAGTTGCGAGTCCTCGGGTATAGAGTTCGGAGTTTCGGGCGCAATTGTGGTCTGAGGGGTAGATTCGACACGAGGTAAGTCTCTTTTCTAACCTTGTAAGAGGGAATTGTCCCCATAGATGATGTATATGCTATGTGTAAATTGTTTGGGGGCTACGTACGCGCCAAGTGACGAGAGTCCGTNTTTCTCGTAATGCCTTATATGCCTTTTCTTGTAATGCCTGATATGTTTTCCTTGTAATGCTTCATATGATTTATTGTAACGCTATATGTACTATGAAATTATGTTTTGCATCATGTTATTCTTCTGAGGCTTATTTGAAAGAAATGTGAAATATATGGGAGCGGGCCGTACGCCACGGCGGAATTGAAAAGAATTGTGAAATATATGGGAGCGGGCCGTACGCCACGGCAGTGTTGAAAAGAAATTGAAATGAATATGGGATCGGGTCGTACGCCATGGCGAGTGTAGAAGGAACCTTATGGGAGCGGGCCGTACGCCACGGCGGATCTAAGAATTGTGATTATTGTATCGTTCGGTGGTCATACCCTTGAAAGCTCTTTATTGTCTAGTTCAACAATTGTTTGGATTTCTGCTTTTGATATATATATATATACTTGTTGCTTATTTTCCCTGACATGCTTAATGTATTTCATTATATTCTATTATATGTTAGTACTGTTGGACCTTAGTGAGTATCGAGTCGATCTCTCGTCACTACTTCTTCGAGTTTAGGCGGGATACTCACTAGGTACATATTTATTTAATATGTACTCATGCTGCACTTTCTTTTCTTTTCTGTACTTGACTGTACAGGTCCGGAGGCTGGCACGTCTGACTATCAGGCCGGTGCTAGATATTGATAGCGTGGTCATACTTCACGGTGAGCTGCTTTCCCGGCGACTTCCTAGCAGCACCCTGGAGTTCTTTTGTTATATTCTCTATCCATTTCATTCAGACTGAGACCCTGTATATATTGTAGTCATTGTATATTCAGTAGTTGCCCGTGGCACTCGTGACACTAGTTCCTGGCACACACGTGGTGTATATTTTGGGTTGTTGGTTGTACATATGTTATGCAACATGCCTATTGGTTGATTTTTCCGCACTTGTAGTTTTATTTTACATCACCGCCATTATCATGTTTATACCTGTTTAAAAATTGGTTAAAAGAGGAAATTTGCGTAACGGGGAATGGTAACACTTAGTGTTTCTATATTGGCTGGCCTAACCTCGCCGTTGGCCGCCATCGCGACCTGAATCGCCATTTGGGTCGTGAAAATGTGGTATCAAAGCCCTAGGTTCACGAAAGTCTCACGAGTCACGGGCAGGCCCAGTAGAGTCTTGCGGATCGATACAGAGACGTCTGTACTTATCTTCGGGAGGTTATGGGGTGTTAGGAAACTTCCCTTTATTCATATCCTGTCGTGCAATCTATGATGTACTCAAACATATTCTTCTATTTCTCTCATAGATGGTGAGGACGCGTGCATCCAATGTTCCTGGTCCGGGAGAGGCCGCTGCCCCGGCTGCCCAAGGTCGGGGTAGAGGCAGGGGCAGAGCACCTGCTCGAGGCAGGGGACGAGGGCGTCCCAGAGCTACGCCAGTGGCACCACCAGAGGACCCTATTATGGAGGAGCAGGATGAGGTGCCTCCAGTAGCACCTGCTCCAGTGGATTTCATGACGGGGCCAGGCTTCCAGGAGGTCATGGGCCGTATGCTGAGATTCATGGACACTATGTCTCAGGCTGGTTTATTTCCAGCCGACCCTGCTACTTCTCAGGCGGGAGGGGGAGTCCAGACTCCTACCGCTCAGGCCATAGGTCAGGCAGCAGCAGCACGTCATACCCCGGGCACACCGCCCGTGGGAGGGGTTCAGCCCGTAGTAGCAGCCCCAGCGCCCAGGCCAGTTGCAGAGGGTGACCAGCAGAAAATGTTGGATAGGTGGACCCGACTCCACCCTCCAGTCTTCGGGGGTGAGCGGGGAGAGGATGCCCAGGATTTTATTGATAGGTGCAGGGACAGACTGCACAAGATGAGGATTTTGGAGTCCCATGGAGTGTATTTTACCACATTTCAGTTAGAGGGCAGAGCTCGTAGGTGGTGGCAGTCATATATTCGCAGCAGGCCAGCATTTTCTCCTCCTGTTACTTGGGACCATTTCGCTCAGCTATTTCTAGACAGATACATTCCACCTTCTGAGAGGGAGGAGCTACGGGGTCAGTTTGAGCGGCTAGAGCAGGGGCAGATGTCAGTGACTGATTACGAGGCTAGATTCTCCGAGTTGTCTCGCCATGCCCTTATGATATTGCCTACTGATGCCGATAGGGTGCGGCGGCTTATGGAAGGCTTGCATCCAGGTATTAGGGCCTCTATGGCCAGAGAGGTAGAGATGGGTACCCCATACCAGCTTGTAGTCGAGATAGCCCGATGGATTGAGGGTTACCGTATGAGGAGCAGGGAGCAGGGTCGACCAGGTCAGCAGGACAAGAGGTCCAGGTTCACAGGTGACTTCAGGGGTGCTCCAGCTAGGGGTAGAGGTCAGTTCGGAGGCGGCCAGTTCAGTAGGCCCTCATATTCAGCACCTCCACTACCTCCCAGGGGTATTTCAGCGAGGCCTCAGTTCGGTGCTATGCCAGAGCATTCTTATCGTCCCCCAGCCACCCAGGGTGCACCCAACAGTTATTCCAGTCATCAGAGATCCTCTAGATCTTATTTCAGTGCCTTACCAGAGGGTTCACACCGCCCTCCAGCTATTCAGAGTTCTTCTTTCGGGCAACAGGCTGTAGTACCAGGAGGTTGTTTCGAGTGTGGGGAGCCGGGTCATATGTGGAGGTTTTGTCCCAAGTATCG